>PVJI01016068.1:0-39260 GCA_004026765.1 Micronycteris hirsuta
TTCTGGACAGCAAAAGCCTCACCAGAAGAGCACAGTTGCACAGGATAATGCCTCAGTGAGTGACGGTTACACCAGAAATGGGAGCTCAAATGCCTGCCTCTAAGCCTCCTAGAGCTGGAGCAATTATGCATGTAAGCTGCTCTTCATGTATGACTGGCACCGCCTCACAGGAGGAGCAGCAGCACCTCAACCATCTTGGTGATGGAAAATGTGCAACTACAGATATTGGTATAGTGCCTTTAGGAAATACCAGTTATTCTTCTATTTCTGCTATTATTTCACACAGATAGTGAAAACTGAATTTCTCTCAGGGGTTGCTAGATTCTGAAAGTCTCAGGTTGATGGTGATATGGCCATTTCTGTATTCATACTGACCCACATGTGCACACTTGCATGTATGTACTTTCACACGCTCTTCTATGCTCTACAATTTATGTTTGTCAGTAAACATGGTGGAAGAAACCTAGACGGGACAGTTCAGTGGAATTCATAGCACTGTATTTAGAACTATAATCAGATTCCCATGAGGAAGTACATGCAAATTCATATACTTTAGCATTTACATTCAACTTACAGAGTTACTCCTTACTTGCATTTAGGATGTACCAAGGGTATTGTTTGATTTCAACTCAGAATATTGTATTCACAATATGAAATTAACATTTAAACATGGGAATTCCTTGAGGACTATGATTCATCATTTTATGAATATATTTTGCTGCCATTCAATGTTAAGGAACTTTTCAGATCTCCTATGTTGCAGGTACAACAGCAAATCTTTGGAATTCCCATGAAATGGATGGATAAGTAAGAGAATCATACCCATAACATTGTCCCTATAGATGGTCATAGTGCTACATGGCTGTTTCAAATGCTCCGGTAATTGTAGTAGGGGGATATATATACACCTGTGAAATATGGGATAATATCCTACTTTAGCTGTTCTCTTCCTCAGTGGGGAAGCAGAGCATAGTGTACATTCTTACCTGCTCAAGGAGTTATTCTCCTGTAGAAAATAGACTTGAGTTTTCTTACCCCCTTCATTCCACTAGTGGTTCGAGTAACAATATTTTCTGGTTCAAAATTAACACACTTGATCTAATAAAAGATTGAACACCTGTTGTGAGAACAGGTGGGTTTATTTAAAATAGAAATAACAAGAAAATTTGGGCGTGTAGTTGCTAGATTCTGCTAGACACAGCCAATTTATAAGAACAGCCCTGGGTTTCATAACAAGTACTTGGGCTCTCTATTGAAACTACTTCCTAATTGTGGCCATGAAAATACAAAGGAACTGTTCTTTAAAATATATTTCTAAATCAGACTTCTCAGTAATTCAGACTGCTCTGTTCATTAATGTTAAGTAACATTTTTCTTTATCTTTTCTTCTTTTGAATAGTAAACTGATGTAGTTGAATGATGAAGTTTGATATGTTGAATCAAACTTCACATGCTCTAGAATACTTCCTGATGTTCTCTAAGCTAATAAAAGCCTATTGACTGTGTCTTACTTGACATCCAAAGTCTAACACTGCACCGCACACCTCTAAATTCCAGTCACCAAATCATACTCTTTCTGCATTTTTTAACAACAACTTTAGTCCACAAGGGTCCACTACTTTCAAGCAAGATAGTAAGAGAGGGTAAATAATGGCTTTAAATCTGAGTGACCCTGGAATGCATCATCTGTTAAGGACAATGACTTTTGGATGTGCCCTCATACTTGAGTTCAGCTCAGACTGGGTTTCTTCCAGGGACTGCTTGCTCTCAAAGCTCATGTACCATTCAGCCTCCTGGTGATTCTCAGATTCAAATAGATTCTGCAGTACTAGTACTATCGAGAATATCCATTGGAGGACACTAGAACACAACAAATAGACAAGAATGGAGGAATTAATAAGTAAGTCAAAGTAAATCCTCACAAACAGAATCAGGCAATATGGTCTCCAACATTATGTCTAATTGCTCCCTAACTATAAAACTATAACTGGTGATCAATATTTCCACAGAAAAACAGATTCTATTGCCGGTGCTCCTAGTTTTCCAAAATTATAATTTTAGAAAGGCAACGGATAACTTCCCCAGGAGGCAAAAATGGGTAAGTTATTTTAATAACCTGAACATTTATAGAGCTATTTCCTTGGAAATTCTCCTTAATTGCCTAAGTTTAATCAAATCCTCATTGACAGAGAAATGGAGTCCTTCGCAGGTTGTTAACTGGGTTTGTTTGACAGTCCCTTTGAAAATAGGGAACTTTATGACTCATGGGAAAAAAACCCAAAACTCAGGGGTTCTCTTTACTATGGAAGACAGTTCTTTCAGGCAAATTAATTTAGGTAAACCCCTGATAACAGGAAATCCTTGATATCCACAGAGAAGGTTTGTACGCCTTGTCATAATATGTTTTCAACTATTTGAACATTCTGTTAACAATTTTAAATCTGAAATTATAGCTATTTATAAGATATAAACATCATGTAGCTATCTGGGCCTTTAATTTTAGTTTAGAATAAAATGAGGCTTGTGTTTTAGACATGTTCCCATTTCTGAGACTCCCCCAACATCAGCTATAAACAATACCTAATTTGCATAAAAACAGTGTTGCCAATGATTTAACAATTGGATATACATATTTGTGTTTAAAAACTGTTGCCAATATTATATATTTTTGGCAAAAAATGAGCTCTCATACATAAACTTATTTTGGTAATGATGGCAATAGTAGAGATTTATTTTCACCTTGCACACAGAGGGGGGCACTCTGGGTTCTATTTGGAAGCGAGGAAGATGAAAAATTCTGTGACAAATTTCCTTTTGGAAGTCTCCCCTGGACCCAGCATACTTAACTGGGAGGGGGAATGACAGGGTGGTGAACTTTTCTGGTGTGGGATACTATTCATTTCAATTCACCTCTGCTGTTGCAGCCTCGGTGGTCTGGCAGGGAAAGCCATCATTCATGTTAGTGAACTAACAAAGGTGTGGAATCAGGTGTAATAAAGCTTGTAGGTAGTAGTTCTAGTGAGAGGGAAGTGTCATTGAAACCATTTAGAATCCATGTGGTAAGTTTAAATCCCCTGAATGGGGCTTCCAGCCTCTTGTGAAACACATGCCATATCACTGAATTGTTTTGGCCCAGAGCTCAGTTTCTTCATCTCTTTTAGAGTGATGAATATTTGTTTTAAGCTCTTACATATTTTGGGAGTGAGGTAGTAAATAAATGATTTAAAGGCTTGACAAAAGTATTCTGCAAAATGCTTGTTTCAGAGCATAATTAACAACATTTATGCTATTCATAATAATTTAGTGTATTTCACTGCATAATATTTACTTATTTTTATTATTTTTAAAATCGTCACCTGAGGGTGAATTTATTGATTTTAGAGAGAGAAGGAGAGAGAGAGAGAGAGAGAAGAGAAATATTGATGTGAGAGAAAAACATCAATCTGTTGCTCTGATTGGGGATTGAACCTGCAACCTAGTAGATACTCTAACCAGGGATCAAACCCACAACCTTTTGGTGTACAGGACGATACTCCAATTAAATGAGCTACTGGCCAGGGCTACATTTTTTTTCCCCACTAGGAAATGATTGTGGGAAAGAAGTCTGTGTCGCTGAGGAGGGCAGTGTGGCTGTGTGGCCGAAGGGACACAGCGATTACACATGTGCCTCTTCCTCATTTGGACAGTACACTTTTCTTCCTCTCTTCCTCCCTGTCCCAGAAGGACATCAGTGGGACCTTCAAACTGGGTGATTTGAGAAGAACCTAATTAAGGTGTGGGTAGGATTTAGGGTAACAAATAGTGCAGCACCTTGAGGCTAGGTAGCCATTGGGAGGAGCCCCTGTCTGCCTCTGGGCAAGAAGGGCAGGGAGTGGAGCCCAGAACCAGAGCAGGATGCTCTAAGGAGGGGGCTGCCAAAGGAGCCTCAGCCTCTGGTGGAGAAGTCAGGGTGTCCACTGCAGATTAGGAGGGTGGGAGCCAGAGGTAGAAATGCGCAATCTCGCTGTTACCCCCTTTCCAGTCCCCTGCTGCTGCTCTCCATTAGCCAAGTGGAGAACAGAGGCAGATGCGCTAGGGCAAGGGAGGCTATGCAGGTCACAGAGCCCTGGAGAAGGGCAGGGTGTGGGGAGGGTCTCAGGGGCAAACATGAGACACCTCCTTCTCCAGCCAACTCCCACCCTCCAGAAATGAAATCACTGGAGAGCCATGTGCTACTGATGGGATTGTGGCTTCTGAGACCTATCTCTACAATGTACCAGTAGTCATTCCTGCTCATCGTGGTCAGACCTGTGACCAGCAATATTAAATAAGCTTTCTGACATTCTCCCCACTTATATTTACTAAAGGATAGTGACTTAAAAAAACAGAAGATGGCAGTTAATCTACTAAATCTTGGCCCCCCTTTTAATTTTAATAAAACAGTCTTAGCCCTGTTGTTCTCAAATCTTGACACTGATAAGTGCTCCAAAGTTTTTAAATGACAGCTGATAATGTTGTTAAAAAAGAAAAATATTTTAAAATATTAATAGGTAATAGACATATTAAACAGAGAAAACTTGATTTCCTTTTTATGCTAGAAAAGGGAAGAGTTCACACACAAGCATGTATGCATGCAAATGTATTTTCCTGAGCATTTTTGGAGGATATTTGTAATTTATTTTGATTCATCCTTCTTTATATTACAATAATGTATATTTTTACTCTCTTGGTTCTGTTTGCTTTTTGTTTGTGAAACATTTACTTTCTTGTGCTTTTCAATGATGTGATGATAATAATAATACCAATGGTAAATATTAATACTATATTTAATGATTAACATGCATTCTTTAATTCTTACTATAATGTTAAAACTATATCCAATTGTTATTAATATAAGCAATCTAAGTGCCCATCAGTAAAATGAGTGGACCAAAACACTATGGCACATTTACGCAATGGAGTACTATGCAGCAGAGAGAAAGAAGGAGCTCCTACCCTCCACGATAGCATAGATGGAACTGGAGAGCACTTTGCTAAGTGAAATAAGCCAGGAAGAGAAAGACAAATGCCATATCATCTCACCTATAAGTGGAACCTAATCAACAAAACAAACAAGCAAGCAAAATATAACCAGAGACATTGAAATAAAGAACAAACTGTCAGAAAGGAGAATGGGGAGGAAAACAACGGGGGAAAGCAGGGGAAGGGTCAAGTCAAGGAAAATGTATAAAGGACCCAGGAACAAGGACAATGGGGAGGGGGATTGAGTGTGGGAGAAAGGCAGTGGGCAGGACAGAGGACAGCAATGGGGGAAAAATGGGGACAATAGTAATTTAACAAAAATAAATAAATGAATAAATAAAAAAGAAATAAGTTAAATGTAGGATAAACTAAAACTTAGAGATAAATGCAATCTCCAAGGTGGATTTTTTTTCTATTGTGCTAAAAACAGGTAATATGAGATCTAAGCTCTTAAGAAATTTTTGTGTACAGTATAATATTGTTACTCATGGCAATATGCTATAAAGCAGATCCTTAGAACTCTTTCAACTTGCACAACTGAAAGTTTATACCCCTTGCACAGCAGCTCCCCATCTCTTAGTTCTCCTTGCTGCTCTAAGTCTTTCTTCCTCTAGAAGTAAATATTATTTTGAATTCAGTGTTTATGAGTCACATATGTTTCAAAGCTTAACCAAGGCCAGTTTTCTGGGCATGTAACCTGTATAGAGCATAGCTCCCCATTTAGAAGGGCCTGTGGCTGGTTGAATGCACTGCTGTTGTTGTTTTGACGTGTTAATAATTTTTGAACAAGGCAAGTGGCCTCTGTTTGTAAGATTTAAGAGTCTTCTGATGGTGGGTTATAACACATTGGCACTCCGGTAGATCATAGGCAGAACTCTTTGTAATGTATAGCTGCCAATGAGAGCAAGGTGCCACGCAGGGCCACATGGAGGGTTGTCCCCAGGACAGTGGCAGCAGGCTGGAGCTATTTAATGTAAAAGCTTGTGTAAGACATGCCAGTGAGGTTAGTTAGGTTTCCTGGGATCCCGATGGGTTGGTTCATTTGAATAACTTCACAGACTCCTGAGAGAAGGGGCTGTCCTCAGTTGTCTGGGACCTGGCTCCAGAGTGTGGTACTGATAAGAGAGAGAGGCATTTGGGGTTTGTGCGCAGTGGCTCTTGCAAGTGAGGCTGACAAGGGAAGTGGTTGGAGCGGGGGTTTCACAAACTGCCAGTCGAGGGCAGTGGGGGTTTTCAGTCGTGACCTCAAAACTCGGTCTTGGTGCCTCGGGGGATAATTTAAAATTTATTTTTGTGTATTTTTTTTTTATTTAGTAGTATTCTGGGTGTTCAATCTGTGTAAGAATTATGAGTAATAGACATATTTATGTTTAGGGGAGGAGTCTTACAAAACTGGTTTTTGAATCATTTCTAACCAAAAGTCTAATAAAAATGAGCTTGTTAAAAAAATACTGAGTCAAGACAGCACTTATGAAACATTATGTTTCAGCTCCGCATTTTTATTTTGCACTAAGCCCTGCAACTTTTGTTGCCAGACCTGATTTTAACTATATATTTATCCATAAGCATTATATAATACAATTTTGCACGCATTTAGAATGTCTAGGGTAGTTAGGTTGTTTCAATTTCTTTCTTTTTTTTTCCTATTATAAAGGATGCAGTAATAAAATTCCCGAAGATCTTCTTCTAGATACATAAATTTCTTTAGGGATTACAACTATGAAGGCAATTGCTTGGCACAGAATATGTGCATATTTAATACTTATGATCTGATGCCCCTGTAATCCTCACATTTATTTTAATCTCTTAGTCTTACAGTTAAATACATTTAATATATACTGTCAATCATTTGGCTGTGGTTTTCCCAGTCATCTCTCAGTTGGCTGGAATTTGTTCTATTTCCTCAAAAAGGGCTCATGAGAAAAATATTCCTGAGTTATGCTATGTGCAAGACTGGTTTTCTGTAGCCTTTATTCAAAGGCAGCTTGACTGGCTCTAAAATCTTTTGCTCACATGCTCCCCCTTGAGGATCTAACAGGGAATGCTCTGCTGTCTTTGAATGATGGGGAAAATCTGATCCAAGCGAGTTTTTTCCCTTGTAAGTCTTCATTAATTTACCTGGAAAATATGATGACTTCTTTTAATCTTTCAAAAAAATTGAATTTATTGGGGTGACATTGATTAATAAAATCATATATGTTTCAAGTGTACAATTCTATAATACATTATCTGTATATTATATTGTATGTTTGCCATCAAAAATCAAGTCTCCTTGCTTCACCATTTATACCCCCTTTACCCTCTTCTACCCCTTCCCATCCCCCTTCTCCTCTGGTAGTCACCATACTGTTGTGCCTATGAGTTTTTATTTTTTATTTTTGCTTAATCCCTTCACCTTTTTCACTCAGCCCCCAAACCCCCCTTTCCTCTGACAGCTCTCAGTTTTTTCTCTGTGTCTATAAGTCTGTTTCTATTTTGTTTGTTAGCTTATTTTGTTCATGAGATTCCACATATAAGTGAAATCATATGGTATTTGTCTTTCTATGACTGACTTATTTCACTTAGCGTAATACTCTCCAGGTCCATCCATGCTGTTGCAAAAAGCAATATTTCATTCTTTTTTTTACAACTGAGTAGTATTCCACTGTGTAAATCTACTACAGCTTTTATATTCACTCATCTATTGATGGGTGCTTGGGCTGCTTCCAAATCTTTTAAATAATGCTACAATGAACATACGGGTGCCTATATTCTTTCAAACAAGTGTTTCAGGTTTCTTTGGGAGTATTCCCAGAAGTGGAATTGCTGGGTCATAAGGCAGTTCCATTTTTTAATTTTTTGAGGATACTCCATACAGTTTTCCACAATGGCTGCACCAATCTGCATTCCCTTCAACAGTGTACGAGGGTTCATATTTCTCCACATCCTCGCCACCACTTGCCATTTGCAGATATATTGATGATAGCCATTGTGACGAGTGTTTTAATTTTCATTTCTCTGATGATTAGTGACATTGAGCATATGTCTATTGGCCATTTGTATGTCCTCTTTGGAGAAGTGTTTATTTAGGTCCTTTGCCCATTTTAAAAATTGAATTGCTTGTGTTTTGGTGTTGAGTTGTGTAAATTCTTCATAAGTTTTTGATATTAACCCCTCTATCAGATGTATTATTGGTGAATTGTTCTCCCATCCAGTGGGCTGTCTTTTCATTTTGTTGATGTTTATCTTTGATGTGCAAAGACTTTTTAGTTTGGTGTAGTTCTATTTGTTTATTTTTTCTTTTGTTTCCCTTGCTTGAGGAGATGTAGCAGAAAAAATATTGCTAGGAGAAATGTCTGAAATGTTACCACCTAGGTTTTCATGATATACATTTAAATCTTTAATCCATTTCAAGTTTATTCTTGTGTGTGGTGTAAAAGGTGGTCTAGTTTTATTTTTTGCGTGTATCTGTCTAATTTTCCCAACACCATTTATTGAACAGACTGTCTTTATCTCATTCTATGTTCTTGTCTCCTTTGTCAAATACTAATTGACCATAAGGGCATGGGTTTATTTCTGGGCTCTCTATTTTATTTCATTGACCTATATGTCTGTTTTTATGCCAGCACCATGCTGTTTTAATTACTATGTCCTTATAGTATAGTTTCATATCAGGTAGCATGATTCCTCCAACTTTGTTCTCCTCTCTCAAGATTTCTGTGGCTATTTAGGGCCTTTTGTGATTTCATATAAGTTTTTGGAATATTTGTCCTAGTTCTGTGAAATAGGGCACTGGTATCTTGATAGGAGTTGTATTGACTCTCTTTTAATCTTTAAAATCCAATAATTTTACTACGATTGTCTCAGTCCTCAATGTTCTCGGTCAGTTTTCTCAGACACATGGGATGCAGTTTTATTACGGAACATTAAATCTTTTATTTCAGGAAAATTTTCTGAACTATAATTTCAAAAATTTGTTCTGACCTACTATTCTTTTAAGACAACAATTTTTTTTTTTATGGTGGAACCCTTGCCTGCTTTTTCTTTCATTTCCCAATTTATCCCTCTTCCTTCAAAAATTCTTTACCTATTTGTCTTATTTTGCTTGCTTTTCTCACATCTATAATTGATATAAACTGGTTTCCCTCCACAATATTTATTCTTTCTTGTTTTTATTTTAATTTTGTCCTCATTTATTTACTGCTTTTTTCCTTTTAACTTTGTTTTCTGCACATTCTCACAACATTTAATTAATCTCATTTCTTTTTCTCACCATTTCCTCTTGTCCTCTCATAATCTGTTCTTTGAATTTCTGCATTTCTGCTTTATGGGCTTACTCTTTAAAGAAAAGTAACTTAGGGCCTGGCTGGTGTAGCTCAGTGGATTGGGCATGGGCTGTGAACCAAAGGGTCACCAGTTCGATTCCCAGTCAGGGCACATGCCTGGGTTGCAGGCCAGGTTCCCAGGGGGGGCCACATGAGGGGCAACCACACATTGATGTTTCTCTCTCTCTCTTTCTCCCTTCCCTTCTGTCTAAAAAATAAATAAGTAAAATCTTAAAAAAAAATAGAAAAGTAACTTAAAAAATGTATGGCAAAATACCTGATCACTATTTGATCTATTCTGTGGCAAACTTTCCCTAAGAGGTATTTTTTTATGATTTTATTTATTTATTTTTAGAGAGTAGGAGGGAGGGAGAAAGGAGAGAGAAACATCAATGTGTGGTTGCCTCTCACATGGCCCCCACTGGGGACCTGGCCTACAACCCAGGCATGTGCCCTGATTGGGAATTGAACTGGTGACCCTTTGGTTTGCAGCCCATGCTCAGACCACTGAGCTATGCCAGCCAGGGCTGGGAGATATTTTTTATCTGGTAAATTTTACTATTCTTTCACTCCACTTTTCTTGTGGCATTGTTGCACTGAGGTTGTCCCAATTCTTTACTACCTTTTAGAGCAGAGGTGGCAAACACAAGGCCCACGGGCTGAATCCGGCCCTCCACCTTGTTTTATCCAGCTCGGCACCTTGTTTCTACCTGGTGGCAGCACTGACCTCTCACTAACAGTTAAGGAGTAGTTACATTTATACAGTCCTAAAATTACATTCGGCCCTTTGAAACTACCTCGAAGCTGATGTGACCCCCGGTGAAAATGAGTTTGACACCCCTGTTTTAGAGAATGGGTTGCATCTTCCTGGCCTAACTATTGTACAGGAAGGAATTCCCTTCAGGGAGATTATTTGTTCTGCTGTGCTTGGAGGTACTTTGGCCCCAGACTATTTCATTACTCTCCTTGTGTCTTTTTTGTCCCCATGTCCCACGGAGTCCTTCTCCAACTCCTACTAACACCTTTCACAAAAGATAGGGGTTTGAATCCAGGGCAGAGTCTTCCTCCAGAGAGGATATTTTGTTCACATTTTCTGAGATCTCCTGTCATTAGTCTGACTCTGTTTATTGCTTCTGCACGTGACAATTATGGTGCTTCCTGACATGGCTCTAACATTTTTCTTACCCTTTTGCCAGCATTGTTTTCGATCACCATTCCCTTTTCAAAGGGAATGGAAAGCTACATTAGTGTTTCCTCTATAATGGATTATCAGTGTTACTTTTTCATTTGTTTTTTTTTTTTTTTAAGATTTTATTTATTTATTTTCAGAGAGAGGGAAAGGGAGGGAGAAACAGCAATGTATGGTTGCCTCTCACATGGCCCCCATCTGGGACCTGGCCTGCAACCCAGGCATGTGCCCCGACTGGGAATCGAACCGGGACCCTCTGGTTCCCAGCCCCTGCTCAATCCACTGAGCTACACCAACCGGGCTATTTGTTTTATTTATTGTTTTTATATCAATTTAATTTTTATTTTTTTATTGTTCATCACTTGAAAAGTTTCTTTTAACTTCTGATATGCTCTTTATAATAATATGTGCAATTTTAGTGTTGTCAAACTTGGCAAAACTTCTATCAAGTTTCTTTCATACATGAGAGAGAAGATTTGGAAGTTTTGTATAGACTGGCTCTGGCTCCTTGCATTTTAATACTTGCTTTTTCTCCATAACCCACATAATCTGGCACTTGGCACTGTAGGAAGTATTGATATCATGATGCGATCTCTGGCCCTGAAACGTTATGCCATGATGCTGAGTGATTAGTAGAGCGGGCATGAGGGTTCTGAGAAGCAACTCTTCCACCGCAGGATTAATTCCACTGTCTCAGAATCTCCCATGAATTACACAAATAGATCTCACTAAATCCAAATCAAATATATTCCCTGCTCAACTCTTTCTTGTCTCCTAAGATCACCTGAGGGCAGTCCCAGGACATCTTCATTAGGGGAAATACAACAGAGAGAAGGCAAAGTAGGAATACATCAGCTTCCACGTTCACCTGTGGGAGTGAGGGAAGGGAAGGTGTTTTCTTCTCTGTCTGACTGATAACTCCAGGAGGAAATTTTGGTGATGGGCCCTACTGGGGCACTGGGGAAGAGTGTTATGTTTTTTGGCCTGTGAATAACTTCCAGCCTTAGTTTTTAATGGCAATGTAAGTTCTAGCCTACTTGTACTATGGATTTCACTGGGAACTGATTTGATGCTGGTAGTTGGTGGAGGTGATTTTGGGAGGTGATGAATGTGAGGAATCTTGGGTGTACCTGTAGTCACATTGCACCTAATCTAGAAACTCTGTATCTTTTAAGTTCCACTCAACTTTAAACAGGTCTTAGAGGGCAGATATCATGTTTCACTAAGTTTTTTCTTTTTGTTTTAAAGATTTTTATTTATTTTTAGACAGAAGGGCAGGGAGGGAGAAAGAGGGGGAGAGAAACATCAATGTGTGGTTGCCTCTTACGTGGCCCCCACTGGGGACCTGGCCTATAACCCAGGCATGTGCCCTGACTGGGAATTGAACTGGCGACACTTTGGTTTGCAGCCCGTGCTCAATCCACTGAGCTACACCAGCCAGGGTTCACATAATTTTATATTAATCATAGTTTCTTGTGGATATACTAGGTACTGAATAATTATTTGTTCTTCAGTATTTATTATATTTATATTTGAGTTTTTATCAAGGGAATGAACAGAGATAACTAATAAACTTACATTCTCAAAGTACAAGACATCATTTGACTAACATCTTATTTCACCAGTGAAAAGTGTTTATCTCTTGTTATCTAATATGTATTTAATATAATTCCTTTAAAAATATAACTGTGTAATATGAAGTATATATGTACATATATATTGATAGAAAACATACAAGCTATCTCATTAATAGAAGGAGATTGACGTACATATACAAATTTTTTGGGGTGATAAGCAGCCTGTGGAATCTCAGTACCTCAGGGAGAACTAATGACATCCAGGACAGAACTAATCTGTGTATTGAAGAAATGTCCAACATACGCTTTTATAATAATATGTTTACATGTGAGAACATTCACTAGTCCTGGTAGTTATATTTAAATTCCCACAGTTATCAAATGTTCTGGCACAGATTTATTAACAAAGCTCCAAATAGTGCCACACAAGTTATCAAATATATCGTGGCCTTAAAAGCCAATCATCAAAGGTTTATTTGATTAATATAAGCGCAGCATTGAGTTAGGTAGTGTTAGAAGAGAAATGTGTCTTTGCTCTCAAGGAATTTGTCGGCCAGCCTAGGGCTTCTCAAGCAGGGTCGCTGTCCTTTGGGCACTGTGAAATTGATTTGGTGGATCACCGACAGATTAAAAATAACAGCATAGAAAATATCACAGTGCGTTTTAGGTAATAACACCCAATATCATTTTATGTGAAACACACACACACACACACAAATTATGACTATGTAAAATATTTTGCTTACTGAGATTGCTGTCAAAAAAGTTTTAAAAAACTGACTTCTAGGTAGAAAAACAACACATCAGGAACAATTAGCTACTATGAACCACGTCTGAGTTTGCTGGAGCAGCCATTACCAAGTCCACAAACAGAATGGCTTAAACAATAGACATTTATTTTCTCTTGGTTTTGGAGTCCAGAAGTCCAGATCGAGGTGTTGGCGAGGCTGGTTCCATGCCTCTCGCCTAGCTTCTGTGGTTTGCTTGCAACCTATGGAGTTCCTCGGCTTGCAGACTCACTGCTTCAGTCTCTGCTTTCATCTTCGCATGGTATTTTCCTTGTGCACCTGTCTGTCTCTGTGTCCAAATTTCCTCTTTTTATAGGGACACCAGTCATATTGGATTAAGGCCCACCCTGATGACCTCATTTTAACTTGATTGCTTCTGTAAAGACCTTCTTTCCAAATAAGGTCACATTCTGAGGTATTTGGGGTTTGGGCTTCAGTGTATCTTTTTGGGGTAACAGAAGTCACCCATAATAATCACAATGGCCATAATTTAAAATATGTACATGCTAATTCTTATAGTAAGTGCCTTATTAGTCTGTCTGAGCACTCTGAGAAGTAAATTTATTATGTCGATTTCACAGCATAATAGAGATTCAGAGAGAATCACTGTCATATTTTGGGTCTGTTTTACTTCAAAGCCTGTGTTCTTTCCACTCTGCTTGTTGATTCCTGGGAGGCTAGAGCTGGCAGGGGTCATAGAGGCCATCTGGTAAACTCCCTTTTTTCATGTGTAGTGGGCCAAGAGATTACAAATGGTTTTATTTATAAAATTATTGTGTTTTTTTCCACATTTCCAAGAAGCAATGAAATTCATCTATGGAGAATGACCATCTTTTTACTTTGGGAAACTCTGGAATGGTCCACAAATATTCTTTCTTTGCCATCATCCTCACAAGGTGGGAAAACTTGGGAACACACGGATCATACGTAGAGGTAGAAACTAAAGTACAGAGGTGCTCGGTGTCTTGCCCATGGCCCCCCAACTTGTACAAGATGCTGTTTATGTGATATGATATGAACTGCAAGAGCAATATTAATGAGAGAGAAGAGAGAAAAGAAGAAGAAGAATTAGAAAAAGGAGAAGAAGAGAGGAGGAGGAGGGAGCAGGAGGAGGAGTGGGGGAGAAGGAGGAGAGGAGGGGGAGGAGAAGAAGAAGAAGGAGAAAAGGAGAAAGAATGAAGATGAATCTAGGCTGCTAGTCTGCAAGCTTCAGCTAAAAGCTACATGTGTATTTGTCTCTTTACCAAAGATAAATATGAAGTATATTTTTATTGTTAAACTTTTTGTACTGTACAAATCTTTTTTCTCTTTGATTAGTATAAAGATCAGAGAATTGGTAGTTCTTTGCATAAAATATATCTGAAATCTGATAAATTGTGGTAGCGTATGATAAATAAAAATAACTTTGGTCATGAATCTTATTTCCCATGGCAATTAAAAAGGAAATGAAGGAAGAACTGTGATCTGATAGCAGACCAGTGCGACTCTAGGGAAGGGCTGGGTTCCAGAGTCAGACCTAACTTTGTACTTATCAGCAGTTTGAACTTGGGTAACTTACTTAACTTCCTTGAATATTGTTTTTTGATTTAGACATTTGGGATTATCACAATACAATCTGTCACAGAAAGATGTGGATTAGATTACATAAAATAACATATAGATGTGGCCGAAATAATGCCTAAAGCACAGCAGACTTACTTAATGCACGCATTTTGTTATTGATTTGGTCTAGCTTTAGACTCCATTGTTCAGTCCTCAGTGACTGTCCCTCATTCATGCAACAAATGTTTGCTGAGCTCCCATTTTAAGCGGGGCACTACTTTTGGCACTCCATACTTAGTGGGGACAGAGACAGGCAGGGTTTGTGTGCTCTTATCAAGTACATTCTAGTAGGGAGAACAGACAATAAACGATTGGGTAAATAAAGAACAAAAACTGTCAGGTAGTAATGAGGAATTTGCACCAATTACAATAAGGGGATTGATAAAAGTGCCTGGTATCTTTTTAATTTTGGTTGCTCAGGGAAGGCATTTTTGAAGAGGGGACACTTTAGCAAAACATTGAGTGAATAGAAGGAGCTACTGATGTGTAGACCAGGGGTTTAAGCCATTTAGGCAGAAGAAAGAGCTAACAGGGTGGGAATGATCTGTGGCGATCAGTGTGAAGAGCAGAGAACTGATAGTTGAGGAATAGAAAGAAAGCCAGTGGGACCGGAGCATCGTAGGAGAGCAGCACAATGTGGGGGTTGAACTGAGTGGTGGGGGCAAAGAAGGAAAGTAGCACATGGATTTAGGATGTGTTTGGACATTAACTAGGTGTAGAAATATAGGAATCAGTTGTTTTATTTGAGAAAACAGGAGTAGGTGGGTGTCATTTACTGAGAGGAGGAAATCCAGGGAGAAGCAGGCTTTTAGGAAAAGTCAAGCATCATGTAATATTTGAGAAGCTTAGTTGACATCCAGTTAAAACTTTTAGTAGGGGATACATATTTCAAAGGAGAGCATATGGACATAGATTTGATCGTTATCAACATATAGATGGTCTTTATAGTCCAAAAAAAGAAACTCTTAGCCCAGAGCAAATCTCTTCAAAGCTCCGACCAAGTAGCCTCCTTTAATATCCCATCTCCCCTCACTTCACCCCCCTGGTTACCTCAGACTCTCAGCCATGAAGACATTAACTTAAACAGAGGGAAAATTCCGAGTGGTTCAGATTCTGCCTTTTTTGCTAACAGAATCTCCATTTCTGTTTTTTTTTGCCTCGAATCAATAATATTCAATTAATCACTTTCTAGGTGGATGCAAATGTATATTATATGACTTACCTTTCACATCAGAATAATAAAAATACAATTTATCTCTTCATCAAGAATTATGGTTAGCGCCTTGTTATCAATATTGACCTCACTGTAGAACTAAATCTAATTATCTGGGCACATATTTACCTCTGATTTGCATATGGCGCTCTGAGCTATGCCAAGAGCAATGGTACGTGTCCATTTAAGAAAAATTAGAGCCATAAAGTCCAGCCTGCTGCTACGATTTTTCTATTTATGGTTTAGGCTCCATTTCATGTGTTTTATGTCTAGTTTTATAGCAACACACTCATCACCAGCACCTCTGGGCACAAGCACAAAACACCGTTTGCAAAGACAACAGGTTGGCAAAAATAGGGCTCCATGGCTAACCCCCATTGCCCTATCTCAGACACAAGCTCCAGAGAATAGATGCATCTTTTTCTGTGAGCCCTAAAGACCTATGTACTTGGACTCTTAATGAACCAAGTCAGAAAAGAAATGTTTGGTTAAGGGACTTTCTAAGCCTGAACTTGTTTGTGTTTCGAGTTAGGGTCCCTTGGAAACTCGTCTAGTCTTAATAATCAAGTTAAGTTGCATAAAATGAAATAAGAGTCAATTTGCTACTGTGTGGTTACTATAAGAACAACTTAGAGTTAAATAGCACCTACCATATACTGTTCTGCTCTGAGTACTTTATAGATGGTAACTCATTTAATCTTTATTATGTGACTGTGAAGTACGTCATGTCATCATCTCCCGTTTTATAGATGAGGAAACTGAGGTACAGAGAAATTGAGTTGACTTGCAAGAGCTTGCAGCAAGTGAGCTGAGTGCCCCAGGAAGCTGATTCTGGCATGGAGATGTGCATTCTGCATATGATTTAGGGAGTCCTCCCTGGATGGACACACAGGGGTCAGAGAAGGAAGCAGGACAGGGCAGAAGGAAAAGTGCGATTGGATGTGTTCCAGTCACAACAGCTTCATGCTACCCAGTGGGGAGCTTTGGAGCAGAGATGACCCTGCCTAGTTTTCCAGAATTGGGATGAGGGACATGGGCCTTTCTATTATGCAAGCTGTCCCTGGAAAGGGGTTGTGACCCTGGGTGAGTCAGCTCTCCTCAGGAGAAGACAGTTCCTGGAGAACAGTCTGCTGGCAACACCCCAACGACTGGGGAATAAATCCTTCGGTTCTGAAGGGGCACCTGCGTGGCATGTCACAGAGTCCACTAGAGGAGTCGAGCTGGGATAAAAAGCTAGGCTATCTGGCCTTTGAGTTTAAGTTTTTAGAGTATGCAAATAATCTGGATTAGTGCTAACGCATTTGGTTGGATGGTTGGAAAAACTTCTAGAAGATTAAAATAGAATTTGACTAAATGATTCCTATGTAGTATATTTTTCACTTACATAAATAAGACAGTAAGCTCAACCACTGAGTACAAGTTAAGGTTCTTTAGGATGTATGCAACAGGAATCGACTCTGGCTGACTTCAACAACAACAACAGAAAGATAATGGGGGTATCTCACAGAGTCAGAAGAAGACCTGAACAGCAAAACCTTGGGAAGAGCAGGGATGTGGGGGACCTCGGGCAGCTGGAACCGGGGACTTAGCTTGAACATCTCTAGGTTCCTCCCTCTGCTTCTTACTTCAGCTTCTTACTCCACACAGGTTCATCTCATAGGATGAGAAACATGAGATACCAGAACAATAAGAGAGAGACTGCTCTCAAGTTTTTAAAAATTGTTTTATTAGCTCTGCTTGCCAAGGCAGCTACTCCTGGAGGCAGTTGTTGAGGTGACCTTCTATTAAGTCAGCAGTTCTGGATTTTATTTTGCTGATGGGGAGAGAGACCGTTCCTGGGAGATGGGTGCTAAGTATAATAGATAACCCCAATAATGGAGAGATGTTCAGCACTGTATGTATGAAACACTACTTTTAAATAGCTGCAGGGAAGCCTGGAGACCTGAACTGTACCAGCTCTCCAACAGAGATCCTGAATAAGGCAAAAGATCAAGGATTTCGCTATATGTGCCTCCACTGGTCTGCGGTTTGTTGGGTGGCTGCCTCAATGAATGGCTCCCTCTATGTTTTAGATGACTATTATGTAGAAGATAGTGATCCTCGTTCTCTATCTTCTCCTATGGTAGACAAGAAAAAAGAAATGTGTGCTATAGCTTTTGGGGCTCAATGTAGTCAGAAGCTAGCATTAGAGATGAGGGTTGGTAATGTATCAGGAAGGGCTAGGAAGAGTCTTTAAAATCTCTATACTATAGACTGGTATTCTTATTTATTTCTTAAAAAAACAAGCCCTGGCTGGTGTAGCTTAGTTGGTTGGAGCATTGTCCCATGTACTGAAATGCTGTAGGTTCGATTCATGGTCAGGACACATGCCAAGGTTGTGAGTTCGATCCCTGGTCAGGGCCTGTATCAGAGATTGGTGTTTCGCCATCGATGTTTCTCTCTCTCTTTCCCCTGACCACTCCCCACCCCCACCTGTCTCTCCCTTTAAAAAAGCAGTGGAAAAATATCGTTGGGTGAGGAGAAGAAAAAATGTTTAGCAAGATAGAAGGGTAATGGCTTGTTCTACAGGACAATTGGCCCTTAATTAATAAATAATATAAAGAAACTAGAACGTATTTTTAATTCCTAGTATGTGCTAGAAGCTTTATATACATATGGAATAATTTTCTCCACATCTGACCGGTGTGATACAAGTCAGGATGAAAATGATTGTGTGTTGGCCCGAAAGCTCAGCACCAGCTGCTGTGTTTTAACCACTTTCACCAGCTTCTTTCTCCCTGTGTGGCCTTTCGTCCAAACTTCAGGGATACTTGTCTGATTGAGGGATATAACTGATGTCTTTCATACTGGAGTTCTCTAGGTCCCATTTAGCAGTCAGATTTGTCTGGCTGGCTGCTCAGGTAACTCCTTCTGGTGAAATCTGAGCATCTATCTGATTGAAGTTCTTAAGTCCTTCGAACACACTTCCATTTCCCATTCTCTTTTGTCTTGTCACACTCAGTCTGTGCCAGGGGCTGAGGTGTGGCTGGTGGAATGGTCCGGCCATTAGCATAAGCCAGAGAGTGAAGGTTTTAAGTGGTTTATATGTTTGTTTGCTTTTTTTTTTTTTGGTCTCTAGTTTTTGCCTCTGCATTTCAACCTTCTCCACAAAGTGCCTCTACCCTTCCACACCGCTTTCCTCCTCCCTTCCCAGTAAGTCACCACAGTTTTGTAGAGATGTGTGGGCCAATGTGATTCACTAGAGAACATTCCCTTTTACTACTTAATTATCCTGATTTTTGTAACAGAAAAGCTGCGGTTTAAAAGAAGTAAGCAACTAAAGAGTAGCAGGACAAAAATCTGATTGCCAATATATGAATCCTAAGACTTACACTATAAACATAACATGTTCTCAAAATGTTTGAGAAATACCTACAATGTTTCTTAAAACCTAAGTTGTTTAAATATCTGCATACTTACAAAAGAATAAAAATAATCTATCATGTTAACAGAAACAAAGATATTTAGCATCAAGATTTATTATTTTCTTTTACTTCCTTTTCTTGGCATGGATTCCATCGGCCCCCTATCTCCCAAGTGTTACATCCAGGCTTTTCCTGTTTTTCCCAGTGAGAGAGAGATTATCT
The DNA here is from genome assembly GCA_004026765.1 of Micronycteris hirsuta. Lineage (NCBI taxonomy): Eukaryota > Metazoa > Chordata > Mammalia > Chiroptera > Phyllostomidae > Micronycteris > Micronycteris hirsuta. Next base: position 19,301 of record PVJI01016068.1, read on the forward strand.
GTGGATTGTGACCCCACAGCTTTTTTTCTGGTCAGACTGGCATCCTGATGTTGTTGAAATGCCTGAAAGTTTTCCTCATATTCCGAATTCCAATTTTGGAATTCTTGTGGGCATTTCCTTAAAGCAATCACAAAAACCTGATACCCTGGAGGACTCTCTGAGCACATTCTGTAGGAGTTCATTACCAGTGTTTACCTCAGTGGTTCCTAATATTTTGTGCATGGAATTACCTCTGAGGCTTTCAAAACATGTATACCGCGATGTCATCTAGAACCTACTGAACTGGAGGCCACAGGGATCACACTGAGCCGTCTATATATTCTAAAATCTTTGTTGATGATTCTGAAGGGTAACTGTCATCTCTTAGAATCATAGATATAGTTTCTTTAATGATTTCTCCCCGAGAGGCACTTGGCAAGCCATTGGCAATTTGAAGTTGGTTAACTGTGACTTTAGGACTGATGTTGGCAGGGCGTGGATGAGAAGGTGTCAGAGGTGCAGATACTGCTTCCCACTCCTCTCTAGTCTTTCTTCTTTGTGACACTTGCATATTTGAAAATAGACGTCAGATATTTCCTTTGGCAAAAACCCCCTTCTGTGGAAGGGTTTGTTTTGTGGAACTTGGACATCAAGATAAGTGTTCAAAGAGAAAACAAAGATAGTGACTGTATTTCTAGAAACAAGTCACTGTTCTGGTCCTTTGGCATGTGTACAGGAATTAACAGCCCAATCCTGGTATGATGGCAGAATTAGCAGAAAGTAAAGGCACCCCAGCAAAAGAAAACAGGCCATATTATAGCACATCACCGAATTTTAGGTTGTGTGTGTGTGCATGTGCATGTATTTTTAAATGTGTACTTTTAAGGTTTCCTGATGCATTTAAAAAACTGCATTTCAGAACCACCGAGGCTGACCTTTGTGCCTGCTGGAAAGTAAGAGCAAGCAAGAGCCCTGACACTCCTGTTAGGATTTGGGCATATTTTTAGAGCAATGGGGAGACATGGAAGGGATTTAAGCATTGCAATCAGAGGAAAGATCATTGTGTTTGCTTTGAAGAAAACGTGTCGGGCAGTGACCTGAGCTGGAGGAATCTAGTTAGGGGACTAACGCAGTGGTGTGGGCTAGGATGGAGGCAGATGAGATGGCGATAAATGGACAGAGCAGAGAAACGTTTGTAAATTAGATGCAGAACACTTACTGAGTCACTAAATGTTGGAATTGAAGAAGAGAAGGTGAAATTTGAAATGCCATGTAAGTTTTTGGCTCAGAATATCATTTCGTAATGGATGACACCCAGGAGGAAGAGTGGATTTGAAGTAGGGGAAAGAAGACCAATCATCAGTCAGTTTGGGACATGTTTAGTTTGAGAAATCTGTAGGCTATGCAGGCAGAAGTTCAAGTAGGCAGTGAGAGACTGATGCTCTGGAGAAAGGTCTGGGGTGAAAATAGAAATTTGGGGCCCTGGCTGGTGTGGCTCCGTGGATTGAGCGTGGGCTGCAAACCAAAGCGTCACCGGTTTGATTCCCAATCAGGGCACATGCCTGGGTTGCTGGCTAAGTCCCCAGGCAGACCACATAAGAAGCAACCACACATTGCTGTTTCTCCCCATCTCTTTCTCCCCCCATTCCCTTCTGTCTAAAAATAATAATAATAAATAATATCTTAAAAAAAAAGGAAAGCAATTTGGGGATTGCCAGTCCTGGGAAGAGTGGAACTTTCCTGGCAGGAGATGTGTAGAAGGAGAAGAGAAGAGGACCGGTGACAGAACCCTGACAAAGAACATTTAAGTTAAAATGAGAAGAAGAGAGCATACTGAGGCAGAGTTATCAGAGACGGGGCGAAAAGCTGAGAACTGTTGTGCTGAGTAAAGGGAAGAGAATTCTCAAGACAGGGGATATGCAATCGCGTCACTGGGGAGAAGGGTTTCTCTGGTCGGTGTCGGCTGGGGAGGCAGGGCTCACACTGGGCTCTGAATTAAGGAGTCACTGGAGAGGAGGAGTGGAAGAGAAAGCTAATAACAGAGACTCGATGGACCTCTCCAGATCTCAGTTTCCTCCTGTTATTGAAGAATGGAAGAAATGATTAAACTTTCTAATAATGCTAGCACTCTGTGATTAGATGTTTTAAAGTCACACTTAAGCAGGTATGAAATTATAGGGCACTCTTAGGTCAGTGCTCATATTTTGATAGAAGGCACATTTCATCAACCCTAACGCAGATTCATAATCTTATGTAAATTGGATACCATGAATTTGTGTGGTAAAGCTGAAGGTCTCGCGATTTCCATGCTGATTTCCATGTTGTTTTCTCTGCATGCATCATATTAATTTCAATGTAATCCTCTTACTTTTGGGAAGAAATCACAAAAATTTCATCAGTGGAAAAAATCACGTCAGATAAGCCTGAGTCTTCCCTAACTTTCCTTGAAGTAAATCCAGATTGGAGCTATAGAATCACTTTGAATACAGTCCTACTAGAAACTCATGGTTTGTAGCATTAAGTCATTTGAGCCAACTTCCTACAGGTAGTTTTTTTTTTTTTTTAAGATTTTATTTATTTATTTTTAGAGAGAGGAGAAGGGAGGGAGACAGAGAAGGAGAAAAACAGCAATGTATGGTTACCTCTCACATGGCCCTCACTGGGGACCTGGCCTGCAACCCAGGCATGTGCCCTGACCGGGAATCAAACCAGGACCGTCTGGTTCCCAGCCTGTGCTCAATCCACTGAGCTACGCCAGCCAGGGCTTCCTACAGGTAGTTTTACCCAGTTTTCAGTCTGGAGTTGCTTAACTAGGGAGCTTAATGCTTTTCTAAAATGACGTATTTCCTCCTAACTCCAAATACTTCATTACTTTTCTTTCCTTTGCATAATGATAAAGCATCTTAGGTAAAAATTGTTTTGGTAATACCCTATTTTTACAGTGTGCTTTTGTTTGATTGCTTTTGTACATATGGTATTGTAATAAATATTTCTAGGCCTTTCTGTATAGTGTATGTCCTCTAGTTTCCTAGTTACTCTGAGAACAGGCAGAAATTCAGGATGTCTGTGCAATGGTTTGTGGGGAGCAATGAAATGTTCAGGCATCATTTTCTTTGTTACTGACCTTGCCCATTGAAAATGGAGAGAACCGCTCTACACATAGATTCTCTTGTGGTCAAATAGACCTTAATTGAATGGTTACTAGCATATCATTTGGACTGTTGGGTTAGAAGATTTAGACATTGACATCTAGCACTATTTTAACTGAGGATATTTACAAAGCTGATTAGCATTAAAATCTGATATGCCCACCTTTATAAAACTCCTAACTCCAAGTTTTCCAATCTTCTTTCACCAAAAAGATGTAAGAACAGAAAAATAAGAGATGAGTTTTATGATTACCTTTAACCAGCTCTGGGGACACAGGGCTGATATCAGCAACAGGGCTAATCTATTAATCTCCATTCTATAACAGCTTCTACATTGTTTAATAAACACGAGCACTTGATTTACCCAGACAGAATTATTTTCTGGTTCGTTGTCTGCAAAAGCAGTGTTAAACAGAAATGGGAAGATCTCAAGCTCAGCAAATCGACTAGAGAAGACAACTTTCCAACTTGGGAAAAACCTTTCAGCTCGGGCCCATTGTATAATGGGATCCTGCGAAAATGAACTTGGTTGGAATGCATGTATCAGACTGAAGTAGAACTTGAATTGGGTGAAGTCTGGAAGTAGGTTCTGAATTATGATTTTCTTGAAAAGAAATAGAGGCGATGTTGATTTTTTGTCCCTAAAAATGTGTGGTCAAAATCTACCTGGAGTTTTGCACTTTGTAACCCAGAATACACTATTCTTCTGCAGGTGACTTCCGTAAGAAAATATTCCAGGGCCCCCTAGTCCCACTTTGGAATCCCCTAGATCTGAGTGATGGCTTCCACAGTCCAGGTTGGGGTGGGGGTCACCAGTGTAATTCGCTGACATAGGAGGGTGACGAGGGGCTATACCCGGAGGAACCTTGGAACTTCGGGTTCAGCTACTGGGGCCGAGGCTGTATGTAACAGCAGCTGCAGCTCTCTGGAAAAAATCAGAAGTGATCCTACATGACCTCTGTCTACTCCCCTGCTTGCAGAATTCCTTGGAATGAAGGTATAGAAATAAAACTCTTTGAGTTAAAGACAAAAAAATCAAAACAAAACAAAACACCGCACAAAAACTAGTTACCTGCCTTCCCATCCTCCCATATTTCCCGTCCTTCCTCCTCTCATCCCTCACACCTTCCCTTATCTCTCAGACACTTTGTGGTAGAGATTAAAACACTTTTCCTCTTGAAAGTGTTTCTCTGAAACCCCCCCTTCTTGTTTCTTCCCCCTGCCCAGCCCAGTCCTACCGTCTGGGTTAGGCAACTTTAATATTTAAATGCTTGTCACACTATGTGACAATTGTTGGTTCATGTGGCTGTCTCCACTGTAGTTTGACTTCCTGAGGAAACGTATTGTACCCCCTGTCTGTGTAGCCCCAGAACCCACCATGGGACCTGGGCATCTAGTGAAGGGTCAGTCTTGGGAGGAACTGAATGAGTGAATGACGGGGGACTTGGGCAAGCTGCATTTCATCCACATTTAGTATTAGAGTGGCGTGTCCCTTTTCTACTTCATAAGAGGCCATGGAGGTGACCTCTGAATGCCACTTTAAAAATACAGTACACACCCTATGTTGATTTGTATCAGCTTCTCACATTAGTGGTGATTTACAAAATACTGTGGTCTTTGAGTCGACCTGTGCTTGTGATTTCTAATAAACACGTCAGTCTTTAACGGTCCCCATAAACATCTCAACACTTTGTGAGACATAGCTGCTTAAACTTGTACTAACAGACACCCATGGCCACTGTGGGACTAGGGTGGTGGTGGAATGTAAGTTACATCTGGGAACAGAACCCTCAGGCTGAGAGTAAGGCAGATGCATGGGGAGGGAGGGAGAGGTGGCGCAGGAGCTGAAATGAAGTCACCTACAGTGAAAAACGAGACATTGAAATAGAAAATGCAGCTTTCCTTGGTATTGACCTGGGCAAATTCATCCAAAAGGTCAAAGGCAAATGGCCCTACCAGGGGTGGGGGTGGGGGTGGGTGACTCAAACCTGCGAGATGAGCAGTTTGCTCAGTGGGTTTGCCTGAGTGAATGCTGCTGTTACTTGCTCTGGGTTAGTAACACTACAGGGTTTTGTGAAGATCTCGTTAAGCAGACTCAACAAATTCAGAGAGAGGAAATGTGTTTCATTTTGTCCTGAAGAAGAATTTAGGTTCTTTCTGCCTGACCATGCCACATGCACAGCCTTCGTTACTCTGGTAAATATTTTGTGGCTGTGGCCAAGAAACGACGTGCGATACAAACTACTGAATCTGTAAGAAGTATTACAGCTCATTAGCAGTGCGTTCATAACATGTGTATCATTGCTAAAGAGGAAGTATTCCTTCATCAAAAGTAAGTTGCTAGTTAACAAAGGAGTAATTGTAAATAATTCCAACAAGCATTCCTTAAATCAACTTCCAGGTCTGTTGAGCAAAACTGAACTTCACCTGGAAAATTTTGCAGTGCTTTGGATGTGTGGCCACTTGGAGGAGCTGTTGAAGGCTAATTCACCTGCAATAGGCAAATTCCTAGAGATAATTGAACTTGGTCTTGAAATGAACAACACTGAGTTAAGTCTGTCATAGCTAAAGCTAACTGGTTTTAAATATAAAAGATAGTAGAGAGGAGTTCATTTACAAAAAGGTACTACAAATTTATTGTGAAATCCTAAGACATTATTATTTTTTGAAGTATATCTATTCTGGGCAGATATTTTTAATCCATTTTATTTCTAATTTCAAATATTTACTTTTTTTTTTTTTGTCTTGCTCCAACTTGCTTCCTTTTTACTTTCTTTCTTCTCTCATTATTTATATATCTGAATCCTGCGCTGGGAATTTAGTGTAAGTAAACATATAAGGTCAGGAATCTAATTTAATAAGACAAGTTATTTGTTAAAAGATCAGTATTGTAAGCAGAACAAAATTAAATTTATATTTAGCTTCAGGTCATAAACTTGGAGGGTAATGGAAAGAAATTTGTTTGAGTAGACAGTTTATTTTGTATGAAATAAATGACAAATTTAAAAACACAAGGTAATTTGTTTTAATAAATTCTGTAGACATGTTTGTCAATTTGCTGTAGTGAAAAACGCAACATCTTGGATGCCAGCCAGGTGTCTGCGTGATTCCAGACTCTGCTACTTACTAGGTGTGTGACCTTGGTTAAGTTAATTAACTGGTCTGAGCACGCAACTCCTCTCTCCAACAGTTTTCTTTGCAGGTGGTTGTGGGGATTCAGCGAGGTAACATATATAAGGGACTTTGGGCAGGTGTGTCATTGGGAATGCAGAAGAGATTTCTTCTTGCTCTTATGCTTATTGAGGCAGATGGACTTTCATTTAAAAAAAGCATCATAAAAATTTAGGCCCAGACTGAGTTTTGGGAGGCAGTATGATGCTACATTTAAGAATGGTAGCTTTGGAGCAAGACCAGCCTGGGCTTGAATCCCAGCTTTGTCACTGGCTTGCAGGACGTCCTTGGGTGGGTAACGCTCTCCGAACCGCAGGTACCTCAGGGCACCTGGAGTTAGGGTTGTAACGCTGCCTTTGCTGGAGCGCGATGTGTGCGGGGGAGTGAGGAGGGGGGTCGTCAGCGGGTTCCAGTCTGCCCCACCTTCGTTTTTGACCTGAGCTGAGCCGACTCTCAGGGCTTCAGTGGGCATCATTTTTTAAAAAAATTACAATTCTAGGCCTGGCTGGTGTAGCTCAGTGGATTGAGCGCGGGCTGGGAACCAAGCGGTCCTGGTTCGATTCCCAGTCAGGGCACATGCCTGGGTTGCAGGCCGGGTCCCCAGTGAGGGCCATGTGAGAGGCAAGCACACATTGTTGCTTCTCTCCCTCTCTTTCTCCCTCCCCTCTCTCTAAAAACATAAATAAATAAAATCTTTAAAAAAATTACAATTCTAGAGATTTATTCTGTAGGTATAAGTGTAGTAAATAATTTTCCATGCTAAGCTATTCATTGCAGCATTGTTTGTAATAACGAAAGTCAGAAAATAACTTAAATGCCCTATAATTCAGGTAGAAGAAACTATCATAAGCCCATATTATATAGTGCATGAAAAAAAGGCAACTATTTACATATTGGAGAATAGGAATTGTCTTTTTTTTTTTTAAGATTTTATTTATTTATTTTTAGAGAGAGGGGAAGGGAGGGAGGAAGAGGGGAGAGAGGGAGGGAAAGAAGCATCGATGTGAGAAAGAAACATGTATCCGTTGCGTCTTGCATGTGGGCCCTACGGGGGACTGAACCCTCAACCCAGGCATGTGCCCTGACCGGGGACCGAACCAGCGACCTTTTGCTTTGCAGAATGATACCCAACTAGCTGAGCCGTGCAGGTCAGGGTGGGACATTGTTTTTGATGGATGATCAACAGGGAACCCGTAGGCCACTGTCCAAGGAGGTGCACACCAAGCTGTTCTTGGCACACTTACTGGGTGATGCGCTGCCTGCTGCCGGCCTGTGCTCCTGCTTCATCAGCGTGGAAAAGGGTGTGTCTATGCTGGAAGAGACTGCAGTTCTCTCAAAGTGGATTCTCTCTTCTCTCCAAGACCCCTCCTGGCCTCTCCACTGTCCTCCTTGCTAGCTGGCCCTCCATTTCTCTTCCCACCTGCAACTCAAGCAATCCTCACTTACTTTACTCGGTATCCTTTTCTCATGCAACCACTTGCTTATGACATAAACTTTAGGTTCTGTTTACTTCAGGTCTTATCACTTTGGATTCTCAAATTGTTCTTCTCGCAGGAAGCCTGGCTCTTAAAACTAAAATGCTCTGGTCCTAAGACTGCTATCTCTGTTATGAATCTTAAAACTGACTTAGAAACTAAAGACCTGAACACTATTCCTTTCTTTTTGTACCCCTGCTAAACAATCCAAATCCCCCTAAGAACAAGTGAGCCCTCTGAGGGCCCGAGGGACTAGGACAGAAGATCACGGGGGCAATAGGGAAACTTCACATTTTATTTTGTAGCATCTGTTTAACTTTGAACACGTTGTGACTCTGATGTGATCAGCTCAGTAGAAAAGGCTTGAAAATAACCTTGATTTAGTTTCTGTGCTTCAAGAGTGATTGAATAAGAAATACTGACTCCTAACTTCCTATCTCCCTTGTGAAGACAAACATGTCTTGTTATCTTGAGCTGTTATTTAAAAAAAAATCTGTTGTTGCAGTCCTAGAATGAATGTTGTCTTAGAATTAAGATAAACACATTTATATCTGAGCAAAACAATTGCAAAAATCACTCTCTGTAGGTCATACCCACAGGTACCTGAGGTACTTGATGTCGATTTGCTTCTAAGATTCTCAGCCCACTAGTAAACTTCTAGGGAAGACCAGTGATCAGAGGTCAAACATGTCACATATTTGTGATTTGCCTTCTATCAGGATTAATACTTAATGATGCAGTATAGTTTTTTAATGATTTTAATTTAAATGAGATATTATAAAGAAGTTAAAATAAAACATGCAATAGTCTAGCGCAGGGGTTGGCAAACTGTGACCCATGGATCCATGTTTTAAGCTTGAGAGCAAAGAATATTCTTTATTTTTAAAGGGATAAACAAAACAAAACAAAGAAAACTGTGTGACACACGGCCTGCAAAGCTTACACTATTATCAACCGGCCTTTCCCTGAAAAATTTCTGCTGAGCCCTGGTGTGGAAAAAAAACCAAACCAAACCAAAACGACAAAATCACCTGGCATCCTACCTATCCTTAGAAATGAGTTGTGTAAACAATGATCCCTAGGTTAGACCCCAGACTGAGCTACTGTCCACTTTCCCATTTACAAGTCAAAAATGATAATATCTCCCAATGAAACGATAAGCATCATAGTGTTTCTTGCAGGATAGATACTGAAAAGAAAGATGGTCTTTATTTTATTTTCAACTTTGAACCTCTGCAACTTTGCGGAGTACCTGGAACCTACAAAACAAACAAACAAACAAACAAACCAAAGAAACAAACAAAAAACACAGAATGATTTTCCTGTGGGATGAGAAAGAAAGAAGGTTATCATCAAGCAAGTAAGCCTTAATTTACCACCAGGATGTAAAAAAACCTTAAACTGTAAAGGCTTGAAGCTATTTTCATCATAAACCAATGGGAGGAAGGGCATGTGTTTGGAGCTTAGAACTCAATAGCTTCCTTTCAAAACTGAAGGAAAATGATCTATAGCTCAGCAGGCTTATTGTTATTATTTAATGAAATAAGCCTCTTAGGCATGTATTAGGAGAACAGTATTTTACAACTTTATGTTAAACATATTATTAAGTGGAAATGTTTAAACATACACGAAACTAAAAAGAATAGTGTAGCAAACCTAGCTTCAACAAATATCAACATTAGCTCAATTTTGTTTCATTTGTAACCCCTCTCATTCATCATCACCACCATCATATAGATTATTTCAAAACAAATCATAGACATTATATCATATTATATCAGAGTTTAACCCCTTGACATTTGTGCACTACCAGATCAATCTGCTAATATTTTGGTGAGACACATTTGTATCATGAGGGATTTTGTTCTGTAGTTTTCTTTTTCTGTAATATTTTTGCCTGATATTTGTATCAGGATAACACTGGCTTCATAAACCAAATTGGCAAGAGAGTTCCCCCCATTCTGTTTTCTGGAAGGGTTTGTGTAAATTGTTATTATTTGTTCCTTACATGTTTGATAGAATTCCCTAGTGAAGTCACCCGGGCCTGTAGTTTACTTTGTGGAAGTTTTAAACCATGGATTCAATTCCTTTAATAGATACAGGATTATTGAGGTTATTCATTTCATTTTGAGTGAACTTTCATAGCTGTTTTTTTCAAAGAATTTGTCTATGTTATTTTAGTTGTTGAGTTCATTGGCACAAAATATTCCTTTATGATCCTTTTAATGCTTCTGGAATCTATTGTGATGCCTTCTCTTTCATTTCCAGTATTAGCGATGTATGTCTTCTCTTTTTTGTCTTGGTTAGTCTCCTAGAGGTTTATCAATCTATTGATCGTTTCAAAAAACTAGCTTTTGCTTTTATTGATTTTCTTTATTGTTTTTTCTGTTTTCAACTTATTGACTTAATACTTATTGTTATGTTCTGCTTTCTGCATCTTGCTGTTCAAGTTGCTTCTCTTTTTCTAGTAAGGTGGTAGCTGAATCACTGATTTGAGGCCTTTTTTTTCTAATATAAGAATTCAGTATTATAGATTTATCTTCAAGCATTGTGTTAGCTGCATCCCACAAATGACCATATCTTGTGTTTTCATTTTATTCAATTCAACATATGTTTCCAGTTCTCTTGTGACTTTGTCTTTGACCTGTGGGTTATTTAGAAGTGCACTGATAATTTCTAAATGTTTGAGGAGGTCCTGATATTTTTGTTATTGATTTCTGGGTGAATTTCTTATAGTGAGAGAATATACTTTTCATTTTTAAAATTTGTTTTATGGCCCATCATGTGTCTTGGTGAATGTTTCATGTGCACTTGAAAAAATATGTGTTCTGCTTTTATTGGTTGAAATGTTCTAGAAATGTCAATTAACTCAAGTTGTTTGATGCTGTTGTCCATATTTTCTATATCTCTACTGGTTTTCTATATGCCGATTTTATCAATTACTGAGAGAGCAGTGTTGCATTTGTCTTTTTATTATAGTTGTGGATTTGTCTATTCTACTTTCAGTTCTATAAATTGCTACTTCACTTTTTGGAGCTCTGTTCTTAGGTGCATATGTATTTAAATTGTTATGTCTTGGTTAATTGTCCCCTTTATCAGCAGGAAATGACCCTGTTCATTACCAACAACCTTCCTTGCTCTGGCATATATTTTGCTTGGTATTAACATAATGACTCTAGTTTTCTTTATGATTATCTTTGAATTTTTGCAGACAGCTTATAGTTGGATATTGCTTTTGTGTCCAATCTGAAAACTCTCTGCCTTTACTTGGGTGTTACACCATTGCATTTTATGTATTAATTGGTATGGTTGGGTTTTAAAATCTACCAGTTTCTTACTTTTCTATTTATTCCATCTAATTTTTTTGTTCCCTTTCCTTAGTTTTTTGGCCTGCTTTTGGGTTAATTGAGTGTTTTTTATGGTTGCATTTTATCTCCATTGGGTGATTAATGATACCTCGTTTTCTAATGTTTTTAGTGATTTATCATAGTCTACTTTTGAATGATATTATGCTACTTCATGCCTAGTTACAAAGAGCCTTATACAAATATATTTTGAATTCCTCCCTCCCATCCTTTGTGCTGCTTTATGACTTATTTGTTGAGAAATCTAGGTCATTTGTCCTGTAGAGTTTTCCGCATGCTGGATTTTGCTTATTGTGTACTTCCAAGGTTAACATTTCCTCTGTCTTCTGTATTTTTAAAATTAATTGGTTGTTAGAACTAGGGGTTTGGTCAGATTCAGCTATGATTTTGATTATATATACTTTTATCAGGAGGCATATAAGTCCAATCCCTTTTTACTTTATTATGCTAACAGTCATGGGTTAGTATTGCCTATTCATTATTTCATTAAGAGTATTTAAAATGGTGATGTTCTAATTCTATCATTTCTTTATTTATTAGCTAGAATATTCCTATGGAGACAACTTTCCCTCATTAACTATTTTATTACCCTGCAGTACGTTTATACGGGAGGGAGCTTATATGTTTAAATCTTCTCTGTCATTTACCAGTTTCAATATGAGTTTGTTCCTTAGCATTCTCCAAAGGTGGGCAATGAATTTTTATTTTTGAGTGTCATTATAAATTCAGGGATTAAAAAAACCCATCTTTTACATTTCTATGTATGCCCAAACTGTTCTGTTTGGCTTCCAAACTTTTCAACGTGTCCTGTTATTGAGAGCCAACCTCCCCCCTGCCCCCACCAGGGTTTCTTTATGAGTGTTCAGCCTCATCTTGTAACACATTTTTATCATAGACTTGGAGTCAGTCATTTCTACCCCCAACAAACAAACAAACAAACCAAAAAACCCAGTTCTTTCTGGTGACTATGGAATGAGAAACAATCTGGTTGCCCAAAATGTTTGAAGTAAAAATACCAAAAATTATTATTACTAATATGACTATTCAAAGCTGTTTGATGTTAGCTGTGGATTTTTTATGGATGCTCTTTATTAGGTTGAAGAAGTTGTCTTCCTAATTTATTGAGTGGTTTTTAATCACCAAACAGTGCTGGATTTTTTCAAATTCTTTTACCGCATCTGTGAAATCATAATATGATTTTTGTTCTTTATTCTATTAATATCATGTTTTACTTTGATTGATTTTTGTATGTTAAACTCCTGACCTTGAACTCCAGGATAAATCCTACTTAGTTGTGATGTATAATCCTACATATATGTTGCTGGATTCAATTTGCTAGTATTTTGTTGAGCTTCTTACCTGTATATTTATAAGATATATTGCTCTGTTGTTTTCTTTTCTTGTGATGCCATTGTCTGCATTTTGATATCAGAGTAATTCTGACATCAGAGTAATTCTGACTTTATAGAATGAGTTGGAAGGTGTTCTCTTTTATATTTTAGAAAAGTTCATGAATGATCAGTGTTAAAACTTCTTTAAAGGTTTGGTAGGATTCCATGAGGGAGTTATTTGGACCTGGGCTTCTCTTTATGAGAAGTGTTTTGATTATTAAGTCAATATATTTACTTGTTATAGTTCTATTTAGATATTTTGTTATCTGTTTTGAGTCAGTTTCAGTAGTGCATGTCTTTCTAGAAATTCATTCATTTTATCTTGGTTATATAATGTTTGTATATGATTGTTCACAGTATTCTTATACGATCTTTTTATTTCTGTGTTGTGGGTGGTGATAGTCCCTTATTCATTCCTGATTTTGGTAATTGGAATCTTTTCCAGTTTTGGTTAGTCTAGCTAAAAGTATATAAGTAAAGGTGCTGGTCTATTTGGTCCTTGGTGAGCACTATCCTCCTCACCTGCAGCATCCTCACATTGTCAGAGAGAGAGAACTCAGGTGTTTCTTCCCTTTCTGAAGGGTACCGGTCCTATCTGGTTAGGGCCCCACGTTTATGACCTTATTTAACCTTTATCACTTCCTCACAGGCCCTACCTTCCCATACAGTCACACTGGGAGTAAGGGCTTCAGCATATGAATTTTGGGGGGATGTTCAGATCATAACAAGTATATATATATATGTCTTGTTTCTACTATTTTCCTAGATAAAAGTTACCATTCTATACATACTTTTCCCCATCTTGTTAATCACCATAAAGTAATATTTTGAAACATTCCTCATTTATATAGCTGGAGTCATGTTTTTATTTTTAAAGATTTTATTTATTTGTTTTTAGGCAGAAGGGAAGGGAGGTAGAAAGAGAGGGAGAGAAACATCAATGTGTGGTTGCCTCTCACATGGCCCCCACTGGGGACCTGGCCCACAACCCAGGCATGTGCACTGACTGCAAATTGAACCGGTGACTCTTTGGTTCGCAGCCCCCGCTCAATCCACTGAGCTACACCAGCCAGGGCATGGAGTCATGTTTTTAAATCTGAGCAACAATATTCCTTTTAACAATAAACTAGCTGCTTATTATTACCAGATGATTTCTGACATTTAAAAATAATTATTTCTTATTGGCTGTGTTAGGATAATTGCCTCAGAAGCAGATTCTGATGGGAGGATTCGTGTACAAGTGAGTTATGACTGAAATGCTAAAAAATGGAACACTAATGATGCTGTGAAGCAGGGCTGGGTGGGAGAGAAAGCCAAGGTAGGCTATGTCCCATAGAGGATCACTTCGGCCTGATCCCACAGAACTCTGGAGAGTAAATCATGCTGAGAGTTGCCCAAGGTCATGCTGAGAATTACTTTCATAATCCCGCTCCCTTTGGTCATGGGTAAATTCCTCTTCCTCCTCCTTCACTCAAGGGATGTGTAAACTCCCAGGTACCTCCAGCCTTGGATTGTGGTCAAAGCAGGTTCCAGTAGCTTCAGGGCAATGTCCTGAAAAATTGCTGCAGGGGTCGGCTTTTGGAAGCAAATGCAAACCAAGCAGGAAGTGGCATTTAAAGTTGGGGTGGGGGGTGTTACAAAAAGAGACAATAAGAAGATAGACCATCTGGGATGATCTCAGATATCTATAAGGAGCATTTAATAGTGTTTGCTATGATGGAACAATTAAGGCTATGGGGTATTTTAATCAGCAAAGGTCACTTTACTGAATAATAGATTCATCCCTTACCGTACATGCCAGGACAAGTGATTTGAATATAAGAGATGGTCCATGAAAATGTTCGTGAGACACAGATCTAGGAAATAGAAAATGGCAAGCAACCATCAAAGAAGGGCTTTCTGCTCAACGAACCCACTTATTGGCTTTTCTCTAAATATATGATCAGCATATTCAAAGACATATATATTTAAAAATAAGACTCAGAAAAAAATCTGCAACTTGGATTTATTGAGAATGAGGGAAAAAAGCGTTTCAATTTCATCTTGCCTCTCATTTTGCTTTGACTGTGGTTAGAGTCTACTAGATGATTGTTGGAGATTTGGAAAGTTAGACTGGGCTCTCCAGGGACTGATCTCACCCTGTCATTGGACTTATATAAGGAAGAGGAGGGCTTATTAGGGCAAAGTACACGTTTCCAGGTCTAAAATAATACCACTGAAAAGATGGACAAATGTAATAAATATCTATCTCAACTTTTGGGGGAGAGAAGTGAGTCAATAGACTAATTCTTTAGGAAATTCTACTAGAAATATATTCCACAAGTGCCATCAGCTTCCATGATCAAAAACTGGGCTATTCAGATTGAGAACAGAAAAACACAAAGAGGCAGAGACAGTATTTGTAACCAGAAAATTCTTCACTATCTTAATGGTATATTAGAGCCAAAGTAAGATATAGCCACTGGCAGTCATGTTCGTACTTGTTTTCCCTATGGGAATCACTTGATGAAATAATGAGTAAAATATTATTACTAAAATTAAGAAGGCATTCAGATTTGGATGACTTCCAATGGCATGTCCAAAGGAGAGACTTGTATTGTTGCTTTGATGGGCTTTAGGAAGAGCCAAGAAGTCTCCATTCTTATACTTGTGTAGGATGGGGATTGACTGATTGCCTTTTCTGAGATTAAATAGAGAGATAATTACAAGAGATGGAAATTCATGGCAGGCATCAGAATTGGTAAAGCAACCAGTATTATGGGCACAGTTTAATTCGAGATAAACCCTAAGAATTCTATTCTGTCTTCTCCTATTAGACAACTGTCCATTCATCTATTATATATTCATTCGACACTTTCTAATTATTTTCCAGGAGCTGGGGTGATGATGGTAAGTAAGATAGTCTGGCTACCTACCAACTCCTTTCCTTGACTACCAGGAGCTCAGTTTGAAGAACATGAGTTCAGTTTTGCTACTTCAGTTGCTCTCAGGAGGTGTTTGTATGTATGCTCTACAGTGTTTACTTTTATAAGCTAGAAATCACAACCTCCCTTACGAAGCTCCTACTTTAGAAGGGAGCATAGGTAAGAGCAAGCAATTGCCATTCTGTGACATGAGCACCCTGAAAGGGCACAGGGAGTGCCGTGAATCTGAACTTGCACAGGGAGTGCATTCGCTCAGATCTGAGTGGGGGCAGGAGTCAGGCCGTTCGGCTGAGAGCAAATGAGTTCCAAGCTGAAAATGGAGGATTGTGCCTTTATATTTAGGTACAAGATGAATGATGATCACCACCTGCTTTAAATAAAAATACCCCTAATACCAGATCTTCGGCAACATTTTATATTTCCTTTTCATTTATATTTTAGTTCCTAATCATATACAGTAGGGGCTGGGACTTATTCTGGGTTGACAGCTTGTACCAGTGCAGAATAAAGAACTATTCCTGCCTGCCCCCTCATCCTCCTTCCCCCCATGGCTCCCTACCAAAATCAGTGCATTGAATGGTGTACTTTTTATATCATTGAATGGGTTTCAAACCATTCTGCCTTATTGTATATGAGAGTGAAAAAATACCTAAAATTACCAAAAATACCCAAACATTACCGTTATTTTCTACTTTCTTCTTACCAAAATCTTAGACCAAAATTTCCATAGAGTTATTTCCATAGAATGTTCACTTGGGAGTTTTTTCAGTTATCTTGGCCTGATTCCTCCTACCAGTCTCCTTCTGGGCACTCATAAATGGGTGACAACCTATATTTCCAGATCTGCAACAAATGCACTGATGTATTCTTTGTATGATCGAATGGTCCCTAGTTAGGAACAGCATGTATTTAGGCCTAATTAAAGCTAATCAAAGTGTCAATGGCCTTTGGAAGCAAATATATCTTAACACAAGATATCAGAATGGCCAGGATTTTAACAAAAACAAACAATTGAGAAAGTCACCACCTTGGAAAACTTTGCTTTAATGAAAATCAACCCGTCTGGCCGGCAGTGTCTAGTGGTCACTTAGAGTGACTCATTAATTGGCTCTTCTCTGAATTGGCAGGCCTCTTGGCAAAATGGCAACTTTAAATTGTGCTTTTTGGTTCGTTTTATTTACTGCTATATTCCAGTGCTTGGAACAGTGTCTGCCCATAGAAGGGGCTCAATAAATCTTTGCAGTATGTGAATAAATATTCTATGGTTTTACAGTCAAATTAGTTATATGTTAAGCCAGAAGTTTCTAGTTTTCTTCCCATAACAATTTATTTATGCATCGTATAGAAGAATTTATAATAATGCCGTCTCCCTGCAGTTCCCCTGAGGGTAAATGCTAAGGCTTTTAATAGTTAATAACTCACCTCAGTCTTTGGCCCATTATCTACCAACATGGTAAAAAGGCATGTCTTATTGATGGTGGGTAGCAACAAATTGCATTTTTGTATTGTGACATAACTCTCACACATGCTGATTTGATCCTGGAAATTGTTCTTGACAAAGACAAAGCAAGTGGCGATTTTCCCAGCATGAGAAAACTGAGGTCAAACGGTGAATCAGCCTGCCGCAGATCCCATGGCAGCACGTTGATGAATGAGGAGTAGGACACGTATCTTCTGGCTCCTTCTCTATTTCTTCTTCTATCCCACAGTGCCTCTTTTTCTCTCTGAAAGCAATTACATTACTGTTATTAAAAGACAAAGCTTAATTTATGTATTTTGTAGGAGCAGTGTTGTGGGAAGGCACTTACTTGATCACAGATTCAGATAACATGTTTTGGGTGCCACATTAAATTTCATGACCCAGATTCTAGTTTTGGCTGGACAGGTCATTACACAACCTTGAGGACTCGCCTTTTCAGTGCTTCCCTTCTTCCATTTGTAAAATAAAAAGGGTGGGTTCTCTGAACCCTGCTGTGTATCATAACAACATCATTCCAACATTCTGTTTTCCTTCTGTTTACGTCTCTTTCTTGGTGGTGAAGGTCCAAAAACATTTGCGTTTCAGAGCTCAATGAGAATATTAAATTGGATCTATTTTTTAACTCATATATAGTCAAATATGATAAAGTCAAATGAGAAAGATGGGAGGAACAGGCTCAGGTTCAAAGATATATAACTAACACATTGAAGGAGATGGAGAGGATTTTTAATGAGAGAATCTAAACAATTATTAATATCATGACCTACAAGATCACGCTGTTATAAGTGTTAACTATCATTGTTACTATGTTATTCTTATAACATAAGAATATGTTATAAGAATATAACCAGTCCCCCCCTATACCTTTGGCATCATCTTAACTACCAAGGTGTAAAGCTCGCCATATATATCATTTGTGGTTGATTAGATCATTGCTTAGCAAATAGTCACCCTCTTCTCTCCAATGCCATGCGAGATGGATGTATTTGCATGTCCTTTTTCTTTGCATGTGGCCATGTGACTTGCTTTGGCCAATGGGACATCAACAATTATGATGTAAGCGGAAGCTTGTACAGCTGGGTTATTATGCCCTTGAGCTTCAGCCATCACCAGGAACAAGTCCTGGGAAACCCACTGACACCAGAAGATTTAGAGTCACATGGATCAGACCTGAAAAGAGCCTGGAACCTGGAGCCAAGCCCAAACAAAACCAGCGGTGGTCAGCGAGGAATTTCCAGTTGGGTAAGAAGAAGGCTGAGAGGGCACATGTGATTAAAATAATACCATAATCTGTGTTGATTGTGAGATTGAAGTTCATCACTATGGGAACAATTGAGCTGTGATACTATTTTAAATATGGAGTTTGTTTAGTTCTCTGGGCTGTATTATGGCCAGAACTGGAATTAAGGGTGTCACCTTGGACTTTTTATTTTAGAAAGGTAAATATTGCACGAGGGTGACTGTCAGAGCACAGAACATTAGCTTTTAACTGAGTGACTTGATAGATATTACATGCAACATGGTACTCAATGTTCCATAGTGAAGTATATCTATGAGAGTGATGGAGCTAAAGTAAGCATATTAATAGGGAATATAGTCAACAATATTATAACAACTCTGTATGGTGCCAGATGGGTACTAGATTTATTGGGGAGATCACTTAGTAAGTTATATAATGTCTAGTCACTGGGTTGTACACCTGAAGCTAATATAATATTGTATGTCAACTGTAATTGAAAAATAAACAATTATTTAAAGTAAAAAAAAAAAAGACAATCTTTAAGTTTGATCTAGTGTTGCATCCAGAAGTTTTGAATTATTGGGAATATTTATTCTCACACAAAAATGAAAGTAGTAGGTCATCATTGTGGATCATCTATGTGTGTTTAAGTATAGCAAAACCTGTGGACATAGACAGGGTAGGACCAGAATAGTAATACTGACTTTTTCTTTTACTCTACTGGTTTAATCCACTTTCCTTAAGATTGTATTGGGACACATAATAGGGCAAGTGCTTCAAACCATCCATTGTGGTTCAGGAAGAGATTTTCTCATGGATTATTTAGTCTACAATTATTTATAGACAACCTACCATGTGCCAAACACTGGCAGGCGCAATAGTAATTGTTTTCAGTATCTGATGGTATAAATGGCAGATAAAGCTAGAAGACAATTAGAAGACTGTATGATAAGTCCCAAATTAAGGGTCCTGACCGAATACTATTTTCACACTGAAGCCCATTCCACCTAATCTTGGAGGCGGGCAGGGAAAAATTCCTAAAGGATGCAGTTTCTGAAGATGAATAAGTAGGAGTTTTGTCTGGTGGAGGATGTGTAGTTCTCTGGGGGGAGCTGTTTTAGGTAGAAAGGCTTGAAAGGACTTGGGGTGATAGCCAGGAGTCATTGTCAACTTGTACCAGAGACATCAGCTGACTAGTCACTCTAACCAAAACAAGCCAACACAAAGCCATGACAGTAACACTGTGACAAAATCAAAAAGTCTTCTTCACATGTAAAACTGAATTCGTTGCTCCCCTGAAATGTCGTGATCCATCAACTGGACTTAAAAGAGTAGAAAGATAAGATATAACACGTCCAGTTTCAAAGTCAGTTCCTGAGATACCCAAATTGATAAGTCAGTGGATTGCTTTTTTATGAGTGAAAACCAAAGCATTTGGGATGTGAGCTGAGAGGAATGGAAGGTGATCGGACATAGGTAATGACAATTAGTAAAATAAAAGAGGAGGAAGTCAAAAGCCCTGTTGGTTCTGGCTGACCTCTCAGCCACCATGTGACAAATTGCTTCATCTCTTGAAGCCCCCGTTCTGCATCTGTATGAAAAAAGAGACTGGAGCAGGGAATGAATGTATCTGTGTTCAGCCTGAGTGGTTTCCCTACCCAGAGCCGGCACCTGGTTGTTGAAGGACCAGCCTCAGGCTTCCAGAATCTGCTTTGCCTGAGAGTATGAAGGGTCAGAAGTACCTGGGAATTCAGTCATCATTTACCCCAAAGGCAGCACTTAACCA
>PVJI01016069.1:0-39206 GCA_004026765.1 Micronycteris hirsuta
AATGACTGGTTTGTAAACCAACTATCTTTTAGAACAGTTTTAAATTCATAAAAATATTTTCAAGATAACAGAGTTCCCTGATAAACGTACAGCACTTTGCATTAGAAAGATTTATTTGTTGCAATAAATAAACCAATATCTACACATAATTGCCAACTAACATCCGTGTTTTATTTAGATTCCCATAGTTTTTCCCTAACTTCCATTTTTTTATTCCAGGGTCTTCCCTTCCCAACTGCTACTCCAGATATTGCATGGTTTTTAGTCATTATTTCTCCATATGTTCCTCCTGGCTTTAATAATTCCTCTGACTTTCCTTGCTTTGAATACTAATGATTATGTAATTTGTAAAAGATCCTTCAAGTAACATTGTTTTGTTTTGTTTTGTTTTTATTTTCTTCATGGTTAGACTTTTCTCATGGTTATTGATTTCAGGGAGGAAGTTCCAGAGAGTTAAAGAAAATTTTTGTCACCACGTATCAAGGGTACACAGGCTGTGAACATGACGTCACTGCCGGTGTAGAACTCTTGGCCTTGATCACCTGCATGAGGTAATACGTTTCCACTGTAAAAATAATGTTTCTCCTTTTCACGCTGTACCCTCTGGGAGAAATTCATTTTGCACTGCTCACACTCAGCTAGTGTGGAGTTAAGCTCCACTTTTTTAAGAATGATACGCACACATTATTTGGAATCCTTCTTCTTGCAGTAGTCATATATATTTTAAACATTCACTTATGCAAGTATGGAACAATCAAAATTTGTTTTATGCTTCGGGTTAAAACCAGTAATACTTTATGTGTGTGTGTGTGTGTGTGTGTGTGTGTGTGTGTTTTAATCAAATACTTCCAGCTTTGGTCATTGGGAGGTCTTTCATTCGGTATCTCTTTGGGCATACCTCATCATTGCACTGTTTTTGTTTCTGTTTTTTAAAGTAAGTTCTGACTCTCTGACACAAAAGTTACTCCAGAATTATCCTGAACATTTCTTGCTCTAGCCCTGGACTTAATCATTTCCCCAAGGAGCCTTTGATCCTTTTATTTTGCAGACTGATCTGTAAGCATTTTTTGTAAAGTTCAAGTTGGAAAATCTCAAAGATTTCTTAATGTTGGAATAGGTAAATATTTTGTATTTATATAATGAGATAATATACAGTAATGCATATGAATAATTTTTAGCCTCCAATCTCAATGATGACTCTCACAAAAAGCGTTGAGCTTAAGTTTTTAGATTGACAAAAATATTGAGTTTTTCACCTCAGTATATTACAGAAATCTAGACATGAATTTCTAAGTAAACAAGTATATGTGTCTGTATGTAACAATTACTGTTGTAATATTTCTATGAAGGACTGTACATGTTGATGGCTTTTTGACATAAGGATAAAGAGTACTGTCTCCGAGGTCAAACTCTCTGAATTCAAAACCTGAGTATCTAAATTAGTGACCATGTGATTATAAATAACTTAATCTCTTTTAAAGATTTTATTTATTTATTTTTAGACAGAGGGGAAGGGAGGGAGAAAGAGAGGGAGAGAAACCTGATCTTCCTGTTGTGGTTGTCTTTCACACACCCTCTACTAGACACCTAGCCCACAACCCAGGCGTGCACCCTGACTGGGAAATGAACCTGGGACCCTTTGGTTCAGAGGTTAGCACTCAACCCACTGAGCCACACCAGCCAAGGCTAAATAATTTATCTTGGTAGGTTTACATCAGTCATCATAAATTTAGGATAGTAAGTAAACCTTAAATAATATACATAAACAAATCTTAAAACTATATTAATTATTAAAATATATTAGTTATTAATTTATGACAATATAATAATCTAAACATTTTAACATATATAAGATATACCTCTAGTTATATATCTTGATATCAAAATTTTTAAATGTATGACATATATATATTTTAATTTTTGAGATTTTATTTATTTATTTTAGAGAGAGGAGAAGGGAGGGAGAAAGAAAGGGAGAAACAACAATGTATGGTTGCCTCTCACATGGCCATCACTGGGGACCTGGCCCGCAACCCAGGCATGTGCCCTGACTGGGAATCGAACCGGGACCCTTTGGTTCCCAGCCCGCGCTCAATCCACTGAGCTACTCCAGCCAGGGCTTGATATGAAAAATTTTTATTTGTATTGTAGTTATCCATTTCTTCTTCAGCTTTTCTAAAAACAGACTCATAATATCAAAAGACATAAAAAGTAAAATATAATTAAGATAAATGGCACTCTCACTTTTTTAATTGAACTCTGCATTTTCAATAGTTGCTAATTATTTCTACTCATGAAATATTCCCATTTACAACATTATCTGGAAAGGAGAACTAAATCATAGACATAGATTATGGATATTTTATATAGAAGAAACTAGATTTCTTAGAATTTATGAGATGTACTTTAAACCACAGATTTAGTAAGTAGAAAGGCATAGGCTAAAGCAGATCATTGGAATCCAAATCGTCTTCCCATATGACCCTCTTATATGTAAATACATTCTATTACATAACAATGTTACAATGCTTCAATGTTATTATATCACTCCATTTATATCAGCCACTCTAATCTCTGATCTGCTTGGAGTTAATTCATTTCATTCACGTTCCCCAGCACTGTGTATGTGAAAAAGGCCCTTACACTAAGTTATCTGAATGAACTGCTCCACATCATGCTTTGATGATTGCATTACTACTTTGTGTCTCTTCAGGGTATTGCAGATTCAAAAATATAAAGGTCATTAACATGAAACAGCTCCCGGAGGAGAAGTGTTATGTGAAATCCAATGTTTACAAACAGTCATAAGCTTATTCATCTAAAAAAATTTCCCTTCATTGGTAGTAAATCAATGTGATTTGCATTGAAATACACTTTTACCTTCAGTAGCCATGGAGCCACATATATAGATGTAGGAATGTGTATACACATTCTGTATTCAACATATATATATTACATTTCATATATATATTCCATAGAAATATGGAATATAAAATGATACAATTATGCAATATCATATAGCTTAAATAATTCTGAAAAAGTTTCAAAAGATGCAGTACTTTTTATACTCAAGCCAATAGCAATTTGTAAGTTTGATTTTCAACAGTGATCCATAGATCGGGTTTCTTCAAACTTATAAGTATTATTTTGAATTCTGAGAAATACTTAAAATAACAATCATTTGAATCCTCAATGGCAGTATTTCATAAACCTAAATGCATTAAATGAGTCTCAGTTATAACATAGGAAGAAATGTCAACATTTTATATTAATGTACTCATTGATCAATTTGTTAAATGCATAGGGATATATATATACTATGTGATATGGTTTGAGTAATTTATTCATTTATTTAAAAAATATTTATTAAGGTCTGAAAATGGCAGGTTCTTTACAGTACATGCATATGTGAAGGAGAAAAAAATCTTCATATTTAATTACAATTTACATTAAAAGAAGACATGTCCTGGCTAGTGTGGCTCAGTGGATTGAGCATGAGGCCTGAGGACTGAAAGGTTGCTGGTTCGATTCCCAGTCAGGGCACATGCCTGGGTTACGGACCAGATCCCTCTGTTGAGAGAGTGAGAGAGGTAACTGGTGGATTCTCTAACACACTGATGTTTCTCTCCCTCTCTTTCTTCTCCCCTTCTTTAAAACTAAATAAATACATACAATATTTTAAAATAAAAGAAGACATGAAACTAAAACCAAGTCAAAAACTAGAGAACGGATTAAGGGTATCTTTCAGAAAGAAAAGACTACGACCACACAGTGACTGCAATAGATAAGGTAATAAGTTTCAATAACTTCCTTGTATAGCAACACAAGGAGGCGCTGCATTTAGAAGATGCTATTTGACAAAGTGGAGAGACTACACTGTACAGAAAACTTGGGACTGCTGTCAGTGGCTCGCTGAGGATGAAAACCCTTATGCATCTGTGATCTAGCAAATGTGATCACGCTTCGGAAAATCAAGAGTGAGTATACTGCATAGTTTACACCCTGACAGCAGCAAATATATCAGAATCAACTTGAATAAATGAAGATAATTGAAACGTCCTTTACTTAGAAGATTCTCCAGTGCAATGACTAATTCTTCTCAAATCATTTCAGAAATGTTATCATACCAAAATTATATCCCAATAAATCACTAACCCAAATCAATTTTATTCCAAAATTTATCATCTGGGGGGTTACAAGGGCTTTGGTTAAAATGGCAAATTACTTGTTCATTGAGCTATGTGTCATTGATCATTTGATGAACTTCTCTGGTCCAGTTTCTTACACAAGGACAATATTATATCTTACAGTAATTAAGAAGAGTAAATAAGATCACACATGTAAAATATCTAGTATGGAATCTGATATTTCCCTTTCCTACTTCTATTCTTTGAATGAGACACCTATTTGATGACCAAATCTGTGTTTCCTCCTCACAGAGTCATCACTTGGAAGCATCTGATTAACCAGCGACTATATTTTCCAGACCCAATTGAATCTAGGTAAGGACAAGTCAGTTCTTCTTGCAAATAAAATATGAATAAAAGAATAAGCCTCATCAGGACAGAAATATTAAAAATCAGTGCTCTGCACTTCCAGATTCCCCTCCAACGTGTGAAGAGACTGGAAGTCGTCACTGTCATGTTAAAATAAATACACGACAAAGAAGCTGTACAAATAGAAAAAAAAAATAATATATTTTAGGGACCCCTGAGAGAATTGAGTTTACAGAACATACAGCCACCCTGAAATCTGAAGAGAAAGATGAGTAGAGAAAGTCACAGCAAAGATGTATGTACCTGGAGAAGAAACGTCTAAGACTGCAAACTGTAAGTTACACTTAAATAGTAATGTGAAATTTGTGGGCTGAGTACAGACTAACATGGATATGAGAACCTTCTTATGGGCAAGCGGGGAGGCATCTTAATGGATTTTATCTCCTGCTAACCTACAAGGTTCTCACTTGGCAGTCAAGAAAGACGTGTTGATAGGGGAAGAAAAACAACTGTAAAATATTTCCAGAGAATTCTACCTAGCAAAGCCCTAGTCTTTGTGGGAAAAGACTCTACTAAAGTCTTACCCCTTCTAAGGGGTTAGATATGTATCAAACTTTAGAATCCCAGTCCCATACCTGATGAAAATTGTTATACCGTACCAAAAGTTATCAAAATAAAGTTGAAACTCTATATTAATTTCAGAAAGGCAAGTGAGATAACATTGTCTTCGTGGAGAGATATCAGATAAAGTTGTATTAGGCAGTTAAAACATAATTTACCGGCTTTATTACTGTTGTTATTGCAAAGTCACAAATGCCATTGGCCAAAAGTAATAGGTGGCATCTCTTTCGTGTAACAAGAAGTCCGGTGGCTGGCAGTTCAGGACTGACACGCCATCAGGCTCCAAGTTCATGCGTCATCTTCCTGCCCTAACAACTTCATCCCATGGCCCTTTGTCACCAGCCTACTTTTCACTTTCTAAACACAAGATTCTCATTGCAGCTCCAGTCCAAATATCGATTTCTAAGCAAGAGGCAAAAGAATGAAGGAAGGGAAGCTCAAGTAACAAAAACAGATGATTAGTCCTGGAGTTAGTAAACAGTGGAAGCCTGGCATTGGATTATGTTAAAGATATAGTTAGAAGCACAATTAAAATATGTCTAGAAGCTTAAGGTAGATAGATGAGATTTATTACAATGTGAAGTCATCTAGTGACTTTAAAATGGGGAGTGACTTATATGAGTTGCATTTCAAAAATATCACTCTGGTTTTCTATGTGGGCAACAAATTAATAGCAATAAATAGAGACAAGAAAGATCAACATACATGATATTAGAAATTATTAAAGACTGTTTTTTTGTTTGTTTTTGTTTTTGACTAGGGTGACAATGATGAAGAGAGAAAGAATGACGTGGGTACGTTTTGGATGCAGACTTTTTAGGATTTATTAAGTGTTGGATATAGGCCATGAGGAAATGGGGAGAACAAAATGACGCCTACACTTTGGTATGAACAGGCTAGGTAATTAATTGAAGAGGTTTGGGGGAGCGGCAGACTTGGAAGAAGTAGTTACCCAAATTCTATGTTGAGCATGTTAAAATCAAGATGGCTTTAGAGTTCTAAGTGGCTCTATATAGTTGTAAGTTAGATGTGTTTGGAACCTGGTAGCGATCTAGGAAGGAGGCGTAAGTTCTGGGAGTTGTCACTGCACTTACAATTTTGAGAGTGTATGCAAAGAAGGTGGGGGTAGATATAGAAAAGGACCTGAGATCAAACCATGAGACACACCACTGTTTACAATACACATATAAATGAGAAACTTATAAAAGCAGACTGCCGAGGTCTAACCATTGAGCAACGGCAGTGATTTTCAAAAATTTTCATCTCTTGGCCCATATAAAACAGTAACTAAAATTCCTCTGCACACCAAAAAAAAACATGTTTTTGCCAATCTGACTTAAAAAGGTATAATTTTGATTCATTCACATCAGACAATTATCATTGTATTGGCTGCTGTCAATTTTCTTTTTCTTTTCTTATTTTTATTTTGACAGTCTAAGGAAAAAAGGTCAGTGTCCCTGATAAATAGTCAGGTATTGCATGTTTTAAACATTCTTGTGGCACACCAGTGGAAAATCGCTGAGCCAGAGGAAAACCAAGAGTGTTTCAGAAACGTATGTGATGAGAATGGCGAATGAAGCAATGAACAAAGAGCTCAAGGAGATGCAGATTTAGTGCTGTGTTTCGGACTTGGAACCTGGCAGAGGTCTTTCAAACGTTACAAGGGCAGTGTCTTTGCTCCTCAAATTCACAGTCACCTCATCTTCTGGGTTAAGACATTTACTGCCGATCAATCACAATCACACTTACAATGGGAAGCAAATAACTCACTCATAAGGTGAGGCGGGTTCTTTTATTCATGAAGGGACTAGTTACTGGTAAGCAAGAGCACTGAGACAGACAGGCTACTCCCTGGGCCCAGTGGACAGGAAGCCATGAAACCATTGATTGCCCCTGGAGTTTTCCCTTCTCCTCGTTACAGCCAAAAAGCAACAGGGCTGAGGGACAATGCTGAACGCAAGATTACTTTGGAGGGTTTAAATTTTGTTTCTTTCTCTTAGGAACGCACATGCATGCTAGTAAGAAAGTCTGTCCTTTCCATGGCCTATCCTTATTCAACTGCTATAAAACACACCCAGGGTGGATATTTAACATGCTACCATGACATGTGATGCATGAATGACCATATAGTTATACTGCACAAGTGCCAAACAACCCCTGCCTCTCTGTATTCCTGTTTGCGATTTTCCTTCCTAAGCCTCTTTAAAAAAGTGGCCCCAGTCTTTGTTGTGGTAGCAGCCCATTCTTTTCGTCTGTCAGTGCTGGTTCCCTTGTACACAAGCCTACGAAGCCTTTGCCTGAGTTTTCCTCTGGTGATCTCTTTTCATTTCTCTCCTGGGAGATTGCAAGAACCCAAGACAAGCATAAAAGGACTTGTGGAAGCCATAACAGATGCTGAGTAAACCTGGGGCCAACTGCTGTTTGTTCCCCTAAGGCAAAGTTGGGGGGCTGCGGGGAGAGAGAGAGAGAGAGAGATTGATTGATTACCGGAAGCAATAAAGATCCACAGACCACAGAAGCTTGCTGGCCCAGTAAGTGTGTATTAGGTGACCTAGGTACAGAACTTGAGATCAAACATTTGCAAATTTCAATAGTAATTTGATAGAATGAGTATATGCTTGTGTTATCTAATAAGGAAAATAGTTTGGACTATGTAAAATAAAATAAAAGCCGTATGTTCTGACAGGTAGGGATGAAAGTCAGTTTAGACAGGGTAGAATAGGCAATAGGATCTGAGAAAGTAGAAATACAAAGAGTTAACAGATCTTCATGGAAGTTTTACTGTGAAAGAGAAGGACTAACTGATAATAGTAAGAGAAACTTATGGTATCCAGAGAGTAATAATAGGATTGTTGTCTCAACTATCATCGTCACTGTTGTTGTCACTTTTTGTTATTGTTGTTATTCTTTTAAGACGGAGTGGTGGGGGCAGATTTCTTTGACACTGTGTTGTTCCAGTGGCTAAGAAGAGAATAACAATGCATAAGAGACAGAGTGTAACTTGTGAGGTTCAGACACAGATTTTGCATGGGAAGGCAACCACCAAAGGAAACAGGTAGAATAAACACATTAGACTAAGATTAAAAGGTGGGTGGAGAAAGAATTCCAAACTAGTGAAAAGGTACTTGGAATAAACATGTACTGATAATTTTATAATAATAGAACATAAACTGTTATGGGTTATGGAAAAATGCAGACTATTATGCAATTTCAGGAAGAATTTCATATGCTGTGTTAAAGATTCTTGATTTTATCCTGTGGGAAGACAATTCTACATTCATATGTTGCATTCCACCATATCTTGCAACTGCAATGACTGCTTTTGTTCCACATTATCTTAACACATGTGTGGGCAGGGGAATAGTGGCCACAATAATCAGAGGGAAGAAACAGAGAGGACTGACATATAAGAGGTATGGTAGAAGAATAAAAAAAGAAGATGCTATCTATAAAATTCCCTTCAAGTAAAGGATCAACAGTGCCAAATGCTTTTTAGATTAAGTAAGATGAAAACTATGTGAACCAATCAATCTTAGTAGTTTGGAAGTGACTAGTGGCCAGAGTCTCTTCAGTGGTAACCAGATACAAGTGGGTTGAGGAGTGCATGTGGAGTAAAGGTGGGGAGGCAAAGATTTTAGTAATGCTTTGGTGCAATTAAACAGCATAGTCATTAAAGGAGAAATGCATGTTCATGGGAGATTTTATTGTTTTAAGACAAAAAAGAGAGCATATTTTTATACTACAGAAAATTTGAAAATCTAAAGGACAGGGAGCAACTACAGGTCTACCATCTATAAAGATAGGGTATCATTGGGAGGAAGGTCATAAATACAAAATAGTTTGTGGTGTCATCACAGAGAACTGAGGAACTCTAGATGTAGAAACAAAATTCACACCATGAGAAAGAGTTCATGGAAATGGAAACACTGCAAATGGAAATTTCAATGAGCAATTAGGAATTGTGGCTTTGTGTGGAAGTCAAGTCATGGTGATACAAGACAAAAGTTAAAAGCATTTTTCCATTTGGATTCCAAAGAATGACTCAACTGATAACATTTTCACAATGACAAAATAATGTCAAATATTTAAAAAGCCCACTAAAGTAGATTCTGGGGCAGGGAAAAAATAGACATCAACAGTAAGACATGCCGTCCTTAGCTTCTTTTCTAACTTATAAATTCATGAAATCACATAGAACAGAAAGCAAGGGTAGCTACTTCTGAGAAAACGGCCCCTGGAGGGCACACGTCTTGAGAGGCCCAGTTAATTGCCTATGAGTTCCTCCAGGCTGATGGCAATATATCAGAGAACATTCGGGTAGGTTCAACAGTGCCAAATCCCCTTTGGCTATAAAAAGTTTATTGAAATGGATTATTTAAATCACTTTTCAGCTAAAAGCATCCATGATTTACATAGATTGTTTTTTGTATGTACAGTCCCTGTATAAGCCTCTATCCCACTACTCAATTGCATGACCCCTAAGGACAGGTGTAGGTACCATTAATTTTTATCCTCTTTCCAGAAGCATAGTCTACTTTCTTATACAATGTGTGTGTGTGTGTGTATATATATATATATATATATTCAAAGCCTAAAAACATAGACATACTACCAAAATGTGTTTGGTAAAGAGACAAAAATGTATTTTCATAAGGAGAAAGCACCCAAGTGATATCATATAAGCATTATTTCTGCTTGAGGACTAAAAGCAAAATTGCACTAAAGTGTGAGATTTAATGTGTACCCTCTGGTAGACCTAATACTTTCTGAAATAATTGAGATAAATGCAGTAGAGAGATCTCAAACTTGTCCTAAAAGATCTTACTGACTTGCTCTCCTTACATTAAAATAGTTTTTAGTGAACAAATGTATATTGCATATGCTACATAGAATTTATATAGATTTCAATATCCTTTTATTTGCTGTATAAGCACCTATCATGTGAAATGTAGAATGAAATAGCTGAGGTATATTCCTCACAAGGTATCAGTGATCCTTGGCTGTAGAGCTACTGTGACAAATCAATGAAATTAACTCTGTTTAATGCTTTTGCACAGATTTTGGTATAAAACAGGCTTGTGATAAATTTTACCTTTTGTATTAGTTTGCAAGGGCTACCATGACAAAATGCTACAGTCAGGGTGGCTTAAACAACAAAATTTTTTTTCTCACAGTTTTGGAAGTGAGAAGCCAAGACCAGGGTGTGGGCAGATCCTTTCTCCTGAGGCCTCTCTCCTTGCTGTGCTGATGGCTGCTCTCTCCTTGTGTCGTCATGGGTCCTTTTCTCTGCGCACATCTCTAGTGTCTCTCCCTGTTTGTATAAAGGCAACAGTCATATGGATTAAGGTCTCAGCCTAAAGGCCTCCATTTAATTTAATGATCTCTTTGAAAGCCCTTTTTCCAAATGCAATCATATAGATCAGGGTTAACCTATATAACCTCATTTAACCTTAATTACTTCTTTAAAGACCTTATCTCCAAATATTGCACTCTGAAGTAATGGACGTTGGGACTGCAACATTCAAACTTTAGGGGATGCACAATTTGAATCAGAGAAAACATCACAACTTTTGTTTTTATCATTGTTATTCAAATAGCTTGGTGAAATTGCCATTCATTTACTATAGCCTGCTAGTGTTTAAAGTGTTTTTTACGCTGTAATTAGTTTGTTTTCTTTCATTTGTTCTTGTATAAGAAACTACCTCAAAACACAGTGGCTTAAAACAAATTCTTTTCTTCACAATTTTGTGAGTCAGGAAAATGGCAAAAGCAGGAGGTCCTGGATTGACATTGTGTCTGCTGGGGTGGCCTGGCTTGAGGAGTTAGGTTCTAAAACAGCAGTATTCTCAAAAGAAAATGAAGATTTATAGTTTGGAACTGAAGAAGTTAAAACTATTTCTGTTTACAGATCACATAATCTTGTACGTGAAAATCCTAAGAAATTCACAGAGAAGGATGGAGAGACAAAGAGAAAGAGATTATATGAGTGCTGCATGGTTAATGATATTAGCATTTTGAATGAACTGCATATATGTTTAAAAGAGGACTATGAAATCATCTTGCATATAATTGCAAAATATTTAGAAGAAATTTCATATCCAAAATTTTGTCAAATGCTTTTAACTGCATCTGCTGAGGCAGTTTCAAAATCATGGAGCACTAAAATGGGGATGATGAGAAATGGTTGGGGGATGTGCACACAGAGGTCATGTGATCACGAAATAATAACACTCGGCACATGAAGTGCCACTATACTATTTTTTCTACTTTTTTATGACTAAAATTTCCTTAATAAAAGTGTACAAAGAAAAAATATCAAGTCCTACTACACTAGCTGGACTATGATACCCAGTTCATACACTACATATTCAAATGCTCATCTGCATAAATTTAGCTATCATTTTTTCATTGTTTTATATATAATTATGAATAAGAACATTAAGGTTTTTTAAAACAGTATGTATTTCTACTCAGTATACATAATTAGCCAAATAAAACCTTTTGTATAAAAGACGTTTCCATATTTTTATTAAATAACCACTTTTCCTAAAAGCAATGTTGGTACCGATTACCTCATTCCTATTAAATCAGATGTCACTATGACAAACCAGAATGACAAGACAAAGCTCAAGCATAGAATGAATAATAAAAAAGGGAAGACCTCTCCACAGAAAAACAATTTCAATCAATTTAAAAGCATCAGATGAAAAATAGGATCCTGTCTACATGATGTCAAAACAAGCAGTCCAGATAATTATCCAGTGTACTTTTTTTCCTTTTGGCAATACCTCAGAAATGTAAGATAGGCATTTTTTTCCATTTCTGAAGTTCTGTCACTATATAAGCAAATCTCATAAGGAAACTATTTTTAAATGTGATCCATGTCATAAAAGAGACTATCAACCAACTGATGTGATGCATAAGTATTTGAATGTGTACAGTATTTTTGGCAACGGAATTCAAAAGTTTTGCAAGATTTACATGAAACCAGTATGTTATATCCTTTATATATACACATATATATGCTAAATTAATTATCAAATTTGGTCATTATAAAATAAATGTTGCTTCAGAATTGACATTGGCTATATCTTTAAACTATAAAAGAGTATGGATAACAGAAATGACTGTCAGGAATATATGTATGTATGTAAAGACAAGCCACAGACTGGGAGAAAATCTTTGCAAAACATTTACCTGATAACATTTACCTGATTCAGGACTGATCTCTGAAATACACAAAGTTTTCTTAATATTTAACACTAAGAAAACAAACCCAATTTAAAAATGTACAAAAGATCTGAAATGACATGTCCACAGATACAATATAGAAAAGGCAAGCAAGCATAGGAAAAGATGTTCAACATCTATGTCATTAGGGAATTTCAATTTAAAACAAGGTTCTATTAAAAATGACTAAACTTCAAAATACTGACACCACCACATGCTGTGAGCTTGTGGGACAACAGGAACTCTCATTCATTGCTGGCACGAATGCACAATTGTACACCGCCTGGAAGACAGTTTGGCAGTTATTACAAAGCTAAACTTAGTGTTATATTCTCCAGCTATTACAATTTTAGGTATTTACTCAAATTAACACTTTTAGTTGTAATTGCAAAGATATATGAAAGAAAGAAACCAAGATACGTGAGAGGGGACCACACAAAAACACAAAATGATCTTCTGGGGTGGGCCCTTGTAGTACAGGTTCCCCTACTAAGTGAGAGTTCCAGGAACCCGCTGTGCCAGCGTACCACCTGGCACTGGTGTGAGAGTCTACATTAAGCTCTGGTGAGTTTGTTTTTGAAGAATCTTCCAGTGTGTTTGCCCAGGTCACCATGGGTGATTTACGAGCTCACCTGCTCATACCACACAGAGTGTTCAGCAGCTCTTGACTAAGAACGGCTTGACCCTGTGCCCCACTCTTCCTTGTCACCTGATCTCACCCAGGGTGACTTTTTTTTTGTTTCCCCAGGTGAAAAAAGTTCTCAAAGGGAAATATTTTGCCCATGTGGAAGAGGTGAAACATAAATGGCAGAAGCACTAAAAGGCATCAAAATCCACGAGTTCACAATCTTTTCTGAGCAGTGGATAAAATGTCTCAATAGATGTCTTGTATGAAACGGACAGTACTTTAAAGGTCTGAACTTTAAACATGTAGGAATAAATACACAATTTTGTATAAACAAATTCTGTTGTTCGCCCCCCCCCCCGGTATTTCAATAGCTGAATGTATAAACAAGCTATGGTATAGTCATAATGTTACGCAGAGACAAAAAGTAACAAGCTCTCAAGCCACAAAACAATATGGAGGAAATTTAAATGCATATTTATAAGTGAAATTAATGAGTTTTAAATGACTTACATACTGTGCAATTCCAATCATATAACATTCTAAGAAAAGCCAAAGTATGGAGATCAGGATTTGTAGGCGTTGGGTGGGCCAAGGGGTCCACCCTGAACACAGGGGACTTTTTGGGGTTGTAAAACTAGTCTGCATGATAGCATAATTGTGGGTACATATAAATATACATCTGTCAAAAATCACAGACTGAACAACCAAATGAATCAATCCCAGTGTCAATTATGGATTTAATAACATCAGTATTGGCTCACTTATTGTCACAAATGTATCACAAAATGCAGTATATTGCTATTAATGATATTAAAATAGGGGAAACTATATGTGATGTGGGGGACTAAGGGGATATATGAGAAATCTCTGTATTTTCTACTCATTTTTTTGCTGTAAACCTGAAACTCTAAAGCTCTAAAAATAAAATATTTTAATTAAAAAAGAGTAGTGTAGAATATTTATTAACCCAAATGTATGGGGAGACAATGATATGTGGTACTAACTTGTCTAACTTGTCTTAAGTTTTTTTTTGTACGACAAGATAATCTAAAGCTACAGAATTCTTGTATTGTTACAAATTGTCTTAATAGTTTTCTCTAGATTTTAAATAGAGATTATATTACTTATATTAATGGGAGCTTAATATTATGAACTAAAAATAACTAACACTTGTTATTATCTTGCTACAATAATGGAGGGATTTTGGAGGTAAATAAAATTAAAGAAGTAACATGTTATTTGAAATTATTTTAGTAGATAAAGGCCTCACTTTCTGTTTTTCAAATTTTTATTATTTTATTGTTGTTCAAGTACAATTGTGTGCATTTACCCTCCTAACCCAGCCATCCCCATCTCCCTCCCCTGATTCCACCCTCACTTTACTTTCTTTTCATGAACAACATCAATCAAAATGTGGCAAAGAGAAAAATTTTGTTACATCAAAATTGTTTATAAAATCAAACAGAACACCATGTTTCAATATATTTGTATTGTTACTGAATTCTCAAATGTCTCTTTCATTAATTATGACCTTTAACCTAGCTTTATCATTGTTGAATAATAATTTAGATTTGCATTATGTGAAATATGTTGTCAACTAAGTCAAGTACAGAAATTCAAAGACTATCTTGATCTGCAGATCTTAAAACATATATAGGTTATACACCCCATAAAATTTTAAGGAAAAGTTTCTTTGAATATTATCTGAGAGAAAAATAGCCAAGTGCCTCCCATTTAAGTGCCACGGCCCCCAGTAGGAAGAGGCTACCTCGACTCTTCAACAGGAAGTGATGCTACTTTTCTACCTCAGCAGGACAAAAGGACTTCTCCTTGCCTAGTGACAGCTCAGCCAATGGTAGACTGCCGTAATTCAGCCAAAGGAAAGTCACTATGCTTTGAACTTTTGGTTTCTTCCAATGACTCTGTTTACAACAGTCTTTCCCAAGTCCATCAAAGAGTTTTCTTCTTTTTTGTTTCTGTGGAGTCATTCACCATTAGACCGTATGTCCTGAATTGCAACTTTCGGTGGTTCTTAAATAAACTTATTTTTCTAAAAAATTATCTGGCTATTGTCAACAGATTTGTTCATCACTGGTATATATAGAAACACAATATATTTAAGCATATTATCATCATATTTTTTTAAATCTGGCTGAACTCATTTAATACTTTCAATGTTTTATGTGTTCCCATGTATGAATTCCTTAGGAATATATATATATATATATACATATATATATATATATATATATATATGCATATATATATATATATATATGTATATATATATATGATTGTGTTATCTGCAAATAGAAGTAGTTTTACTTTCTCATTTCCAAACTATAAACTTTTATTTATTTACTTTTATTCATTATGTGGCTTGGCTAGAAACTCCAGTGAAATATTGAATAGAGATGGTGAGAGTGGACACCATGATTTTAGTAGGAGATCATCAAAAATTTCACTGTTTAATATGATGTTAGCTATGGGATTTTAGTAGATAGACTTGTCCTTTATTGGGACTATTTAGTAGATAGCTTGTCCTATTATGTCATTTTTGTCCTTTATTATATTATATTGGCATATTACATTGATTGATTTGTCTACATTGAAGTAACTTTGACTTCCTGGGATAAATCACACATGGCTGGCTATAGTATATAATGCTTTTATAGAAATTGCTCTTTCTGATTTGCTAGAATCTGTTAAGATTTTTTCTGCCTATGGTTGTAAGTTATATTGTTTTTTTTTTCTTTTTTTTCTTGTCATGTTTTTATCCTGCTTTAATAGTGAGGTAAGCCCTGGCTGGCATGGCTCAGTGGATTGAGTGTGGGCTGGGAACCAAGGGGTCCCAGTTCGATTCCCAGTCAGGGCACATGCCTGGGTTGCAGGTCAGGTCCCCAGTGATGGCCATGTGAGAGGCAACCATACATTGCTGTTTCTCTCCCTCTCTTTCTCCCTCCCTTCCCCTCTCTCTAAAAATAAATAAATAAAATCTTTAAAAAAATAAAAAAAAAAACAGTAAGGTAAAAATGGCCTTATACAATGAGTGTGCAAATGGAAGATATCATTAACTTCTCTTCAGATTTTGGATGAATTTTTGAAGGATTGTGCTAATTTTTTTCTTAAATTTGATAGAATTCATAAATGAGGTCATTCAGACCTGAATTTCTCTTTCTGTGAAATTTTAAAATTACCAACTAATAGTTTTCTTAGTTATAGTTCTGAGATATTCTATTTTTAATCAGTTTTGGTGGTTTGTGTCTTTCTAGGAATTTGTCCACTTACATAGAATATCTAATTAGTTTGTGTAAAATTTTCAATTAGCAATAATCCCACCTCTGATAAACCTCATTGGCTATGATACTGCCACTGTGCAAAGCTAGTTTGCATAAAATTTTCATAGTACTTTCCTTATGTTCTTTCTTTATTTCTGTAAAGTCAATAATTATATCACTTCTTTTGTTTCTGAATTGAGTAATTTGATATCTTTTGCTGTTGTTGTTGTTATTAATTTTTTCCCTACCCTGGGTTTTCTACTGATTTTTTTTAAATGGGTATATAATTACCTTTATTGATCACATTCAGAAACCTAATACCATTTAGCACTGGTATTGACAAGAATGAATGATAGATGCCACAACAGTGAGAAGTAGTTTAGAGACTTCCTGCCGTGCCAGATGTTAACCTCTTGTTTTTTTAAAGAGAAGATCACAGGATACTCAGATGTTGGGAAACAATCCAGTCAGTTGGAGCAGAGGTTACTGCCCAAGTAGTTTAAAAGTATTTCAATATTTTAATAGCTGGTAAGTTTGTACTGGTACTCACCTGCTGAATAGCAGACTTATTTATAACTTTCAAGACTCCTTCTTGATGCAACTTACTGGTGTGAGTTCAGGAATTAGATAGTGGTAACATTTGTATAATTCTATGAATATAATAAAAGCCTCTGAATTGTTTATTTTAAAATAGAGAATTTTATGATATGGAAATTATATCTTAATAAAGCTATTATAGAATACATTAAAATCATAATAAAATCAATGCATTTTACATAAATTTTAAGTTGAGAACACTAATTTATAAATTGTATGAGCCTAGGGTTTTTAGGCTTCAATGGTGATCTATAATTATTAGGTTTATAATTACATAGACCTGTTCTAGAAAAGGTAAAATTAAGAACAATTAAAAATTAGTTTTATGGT
The DNA here is from genome assembly GCA_004026765.1 of Micronycteris hirsuta. Classification (NCBI taxonomy): domain Eukaryota; kingdom Metazoa; phylum Chordata; class Mammalia; order Chiroptera; family Phyllostomidae; genus Micronycteris; species Micronycteris hirsuta. The sequence continues at coordinate 17,181 of PVJI01016069.1, forward strand.
TTTCAAACTTTTTGCAAATGTTTATTATTTAAATATACCTAGTAAATGTACACTATGTATTTAGATTGACTCCTTAACAACTAATTAACAGACTCATAGATACAGAGAACAGACAGATAATTATCGGAGGGGAAGGAGTTGAAGGGCTGGATATAAAAGATGAAGGTGATATAGGTAGACCTGGCTAGAAGGAGGGGCAAAGGACAGACTGAGAAAGGGAACCATCAATAAGGTGCCTGATGACAGATTGCCCACCTCAGGGCAGAGATGTGACAGAAAGACGCCATTGTGTCGAGCATACTTGAGGCTAGCTAGTGACTGACAATGGAAAAAAGCTCTCCTACCCCATTCTGGTCCCTGATTGAAGGTGGGACCAGAGGACACAGTAGCACATGTACCTTAAAGGTCAACATGGCTACAAGTGAGATGCTGTGCTGGAATTAGACCTGCCACTCCTAGCCTGAGAAAAGTATGGAATTGCCTGGAGGACCTGGATCCTTCCAGAGTGCCAGGAAGTTTGGGCCAAGAGATTTAAACACAGGGAAGGGAGAAATGGGCGCCTTTCCCTCTCAGATCCACTGGTACAGATGTGCGGACCAGAGCTTTGGTGGGATTGACTAGGCCCTGGAAACTGTATGGCAATGTCGGTGCTGGTCCCACATGTGGACCCTGGGAGGGAGTCTGAAGACAAATAGTCATCCACTTAGCAGCCTCATGCTACAAAGAAGTAGGATTTCTGGATACTGTTTTGGGTTGTAGTCTGTTGGGGAAAAAATGGGCTTTTTTTGTTGTGGAAGAGAGGATCCCAGAGCTGGGGAGTATCCTATCCTCCCAAATTGTGCAATCTTTTCATAAGGACCTCCTTCCTTCCCTACCAACCCTTGTCTTTGAAAGTCTCCTGTGGGTGGCCATAGACAGGGGGGGGGAAAACAACTTTTGTTGGTAACAAAGAGATTAAGGGAAAAAAAAAAAAAAAAAAAAAAACCTCAAGGACACAGACAACAGTATGGTGATTGCCAGAGGGAAATGGGGGTTGGGGAGGTAAAAGAAGGTAAAGGGGGGAATAAAGGGTGATGGAAAGAGACTTGACAGAGTGGTGAACAAGCAATACAATATACAGATGATGTGTTATAGAATTGTATACATGAAACCAGTATAATCCCATAACCATTTCACCCTAAAATTCAAATTAAAACAAAATGTAGAGGCCTTGACAGTAAATCATGTTTAAGAAGCTCTAAAATGTCTTCAAAAGCTGTGAATGATTTATTTCTAAAAGAATGACATTTAACTATGTAGCTTTGAAGGGTCCCCAGTGTAAAATGAAACAATGCTCTATGTTGATCTTACATGGTACCCCTTTGGAGATTAGTGAAGTTATTATCTTTTTTAACTTGAAGAGCTATTTCTTAAGTTAATGGTAAAGTGAAAGTAACATACTTCACAGGAGATATAAAAAAATGTTAACCTTTATTTTTCCCTCAAGGAATTATAGTCAGTCATAATCTCAGTTAAAAGGATGAGATCATTATTTAGGCTGGAACCCTCCCAAGATGAGAGAAGACATGAAAACTTGCATATGTCAAGATTTTTGAAAAGCTAGCATTGAATCACACACTTTGAAAAGGTATCTGTTAAGAATTCAATTTAAGCTAAATTAAGTAAAATACATAAAGCTGAACAATTCCCTATATTTTCCTGGTGAGTAGAATTAGAAATATCATAAAAACATTTTTAGAATATAATCCCATTACATTTAAATATATAAACATATGTATGTATAATTTGGCTCTTAATTAAGTTAAAGGTGTTTATAAATTATAGGGAATATCTAAATGTTAAACTTGAAATTATTTCAGTTTATACAGAATCTAAACTAACTAATATCTCAAATGGTATTCTAGTGGCATAAATTAATAAGTTTCTACTTTTTTACTAATAACAATAAAGGAAGTATTATCTTAATGATGTTTCCTTTTTCCTGTATATATTCAAATATAATTATTTAGAATCACTAACATTATTATCATCATCACTATTACTAATGTTATTAATCTTTCTACATTAGGGTCAATTATTCATGATTTGCTGTTGTATCATCTGATATAATCAGGCTGTGTTTTATGAAAAAAGAAGCTAATGTTTAGCTCTAATTTTAGAGAAGAGAAAAACCAATACACCATGTATTTTACTGTATAGCTCCACCATATAGTGCATATTACAGTTGGGACTGAGGATTGAAATACATGCAATCTTATGTAGTAACTTGTTTCTTTATCTCTTCACCATTTACATTTTTTAAAGCAAATTTCCCTGTTATTTCACAATCTGATACGCCTGGAAAGGAAAATCTGAAATTCTGGATTATAATCTGTCCATATACATTAGTCTATGTTTTGGCATACATTCTAGGAGAGGTTTTGTTATAATTGGAAAACTTTGGGTGTATATCCTTGTTTAGAGATTTATGAGACACAATAATAGAATAAAGATTGTGATGCACCGAGGTTAGGATATTTTTTATATCATCAATACCAAAACATATTTCAACACGGAATATGAACAAATGAGAGAGTAGTCATGGAGACAATAATATTAATAGTTAATTTTAAATGATTTACACTTGTTTTATCCTCTGTAGAAATATACAGAAAAATAAGTTTTTACTAGTTAATGAGAAAGACATGGGAATGTCAGTACTGGAAAGAGAGCATACTTAGAAACTAAGATGACAGCTGCATATATACCTAGATGAGGAAGAGAAAGATGCAGAGCATAGAAAGCCCTGAATGAATATGAGTTTATGAAGAGAATGCATAGTGGTTAGTATTAGAGACAAGATGGATAAATTTTGTTTTTCTACTTATCAGTTATTAATATCTAGTCATTTATTCTCACCTTGCTCAACTAGCACCTTAATTTTACTTTCATAAAGTTAGTCTATTTCTGTTATGATGTTGTTCTTACTATCCATACTCATTTTTTATTTACTCAAGAATTCCTTAGACTTATCAGTATTTATATTGCCTTCTATAAATAGAGTGGGTTTTCAGACAGGCGATATATTCTAAATTAACTGAAGAATTCTATAGATGTCAATTTTCTGCCAAGATAAATATTACCCTGGGAATAACTTTGCATTTTATTCATAATATGCAATGTTGGAGTAAAAGCTATTTCTGACTAGTAAAAAAATGCTTTATCTTAAAAACGTGTAGTTTCAAAAACATGTAAAATGGTCACCCAGTCATCTGGGAAAACTAAGAGTCAATCTCAACTCTAAATTACTTTTTTTGTGCTAATGGATACATTGCTTTACTGATACAAAGACTTAGGAAGAGTTTCCTAAGTCTTAGAAGACTGCTCTTCATTATAACATTATATTTGCAAAACACTCCATTGTTTTTTGATAACTCTCATGTCGATAAAGTGATATGATATTTTAGGTTATGTAACTATATAAAATATTATTTTATTTTAGACCAATTACCATGGAACATCCCAAAATAATGACAAAGAATACTTATAAAAATGTAAAACCCAATTCACAAACAGGGATAAGTGTGTCAGAGAAATAGAAGCTTATGTCTCATTTTGGCCTAGTATAAAAAAATTCATCTTCAAAATGGCTTCACTAAGTGAACATGTAGATAAAATACTTTCCAGCATCTGTAATTTATGTTTGTCACAGTTTGCCTGAATGACCAAATTATGATAGTACAAAGACCCATAGGAAACATATAGAAACCTGTTAAAAGTATAGAAACAAAGCACAGCAAGCCTCATAAATCATTTGTCAGGAATTATTTTCAGCCTTTCTGTGAATTCACATTCTTACTATTACATATTCTTATTAGTATGCTAACAAATGAAAGTCCACTGCTTAGGCTTGCATATGCTGCTAGAGCAACAGAAAAACAAGAGACATAAAAAGGAAGAAGTGTTTCTTTCTTTGTGGCTGGAAATGCCAACATCCTTTTGCATCAAACTGCTAGTTTTGACAAAGTGATGAACTGGGAGCAGTAACAAAAGTGTCAATCTTACTGGCCTTCTACATGTGAAGATTTGTTTGCATATGCATGTCCTGCTCAGGTGAGTGCTTAATGGACATATCTTAAAGCCGTTGCTCCACACAGATTTTTACTACGTTCTCCAAAATATAATCCCTCAATATTTGCCCTTCTATTTGGTTCTCTTTTTAAACTAAAGATTTCCATGTTAATGACATTTAAATGCATTTTTTTATGTTTTTCTAATAAATATTTAAATTCTTGTAAATCCCTTTGTAAAGCCAGAAATAAAGTTAGGATTTACCATCCTCATTCTTCATGCATGAAAGCATAAACTATGACTTGGATAGATTCCCTATTAAAACAAAGAATATAAGAGTCTTTTATGCTTAAATTAACAAAATCAAGCACTCTATTTAAGTTATGGCCCCCAGAATTGAACAAAATCTCTGAGCTGTGCATTACTTGTGGCTTATCTGGAATCTACAAATGTTCCTCCCTTTTCAAAAGTACTTGACATGTTTGTAACAATTAGCTATTATATACACTATTAGGGATGAAACATGTATATTTAGCCAGTCACTTTATCCCCAAGTATGTAGTATAGTTCCTGACATACAGATATCATTTACTAAACATCTACTGAAAAAAATGAATGATGAAATGAAAAAACTATGACATCATTGAGGATTTGGAATTTGAATTGGTACTTCACCTTATGTTGCATATATGAAAAACTTAAAGTATTTAAAATGCATATTTAGCCCTAGCTGGTATGGCTCAGTGGATTGAGTGCTGGCCTGTGAACCAAAGTGTTGAAGATTAAATTCCCAGTCAGGGCACATGCCTGGGGTGCGGGCCAGGGCCCCAGTTGAGGGTGCGAGAGAAGGAACCACACACTGATGTTTCTCTCCCTCTCTTTCTCCATCCCTTTCTCTAAAAACAAAAAATATTTAAAACAATAAAAACAATAAAATATATTTAGATGGACCATAGTACTTTTCAATTATATTGACAACTTAGGTTTGAAGGTAAACTTAGAAAAAATATTTTGGAGACCCTTCATTTCCAAATTAAAACAGCTTTAAAACTTTTAGAGAACAGCAACTGTTAAATAGTATGCAAGAGTGAGTGATTGTGAACAGAAACTTCCTTTAAATAGTAATTAAAATTAAAAGCTAACATTAGTTTTCAAATATATAGCTATAGTATGTACTTGAGTAATAAATAAATAAAGATATGGAAAATAGTATAAACAAAGGTCTCAGTGTCAGAGTGAAAATTATTGTACATCACTGCTTATGAAAATGATTTGATGGCTAAAATTTTATGAGAATGAACATTATCTTAAAATCTGAAGTTTTTATAACAGCCAAGAAATGATAGATTTTGCTGTGTTTAGAAATCTTTTATCTTCGGCTCTTAGTATATACTAATTATGGAGTAATTATTCATTAGATGAGTAAATACTTCCTACAAAATTTAAATATTTATTACTTGCAACAGGGATGTCCAGTGAGCTTTCACTGAAAATTCAAACATTTTGATTTTCTCCGAAAAATACATGCTACACAATCCAGAATTAAATTCTTAACTCATTAGTGAGCTATACACATTGAGAAGACAACATCTGTAAAATGGATATTTTCATTAATTCAATCTATTTTGTGTTAGGCAAGTGGGCCAGTGTGGTCAGTACCACTTCTCTTTGTCCCTCATAGATGTATTTCTTCTGATCCTTTACAAATGTCTGGAAGTTTCTAGGAGAAAATAAGCTTATTAGCCCAAATACTATTTAATTAGAAGCTGATTTAGGTTTTCTAGTTATTCTCTTACATAGTTAGAAGTGGATATCGACATTCTTTGGAGAGTGCATGCCAATGAAAAAAAGATGTACAGATATATTGACAGATTAGGAAACAAGTTGTATTTTGGTAGACTGACTTTCTAAACTTAACTGCCAAAAACAGCAAAATATAGCCCACACAGAGAGCTGAGTTCTACGATGGCCCAATCTCTGCTACAGTGGTACGTGACCACTGTTCCCATAAGCCAATCAAGGTCCTGCACTGGTGGCCACAAGGAGGACTAACCTATTGTCAGGAAATCCTATGAGGCCAGTGACCAGTGGAATTCAAACGAGCAGTTAAAAACCTCTTGTCTCTCAGCAAATAAAACCTCCTGGTACAGGAAAATCTCCAGATCCAGCTTGAATATCACAAGTCACTTGCTGAATTTAAAAGATCAAATAAGAAGGAAGGTCAAGTTTTTAAGTAATTAGATTATTAAATGTCTCATATGAACTAGTGATTTTTTTTTTTTCATATAGAGCTCTACTTCAGACAGGAGCAAATGGAAATTTGGTGACTATAATTACTAAGCTCCAAAGAAATGACATTTAATGTTCCACAAGTACATTAAAATTTGGAGAAAGGCAATGGGTCAAAAGGAGGAGGGTACTTACAAATCAAATTAAAACATCCGTAGTGTGAGTAAGGCAGTGAAAAGTCAAGATATCCAGTCTCCATAAAACGGGAGGCAGGTCACACAAAGAGTTGAGTAATCAGACAAAAAAATGCTTTGTACAGTTTTTTCAATCTTGGCCCTTCTATCGTTTTGGGCCAGATCATTCTGTGTGAAAAACTGTCCTATGCAACCAACCATCTCTCCAGACATTGCCAAATGCCCTGTGGGTGTTGAAATTACTCCTTGATGGGGACAAATGGCTTAGAGAAAGGAGTTGGACAATGTGTAAAAAATGCATTTTTTTATGCATCTAGTCAGTAATGCAGCAAAATCAAGCTGGGCAATGGATGCTGAACAGTAGTGACACTTACATGCTGTATCATCAACTAATAATTGTACATAGTAATTATAAAGTAATGTTTAGTTTAGATGGCTTATTAGCTATACTTTATTTTAACCTTACAAGGTATTGCATAATAATGATTTTTGTCCAGATTTTGCAGAGATAAAAATCAGATTTTTAGTAAATAATTCCCCAAAGTTATATAGCTAGGAAAGGTTAGCAGTCAGATCGTTTGTTATGAATTCAAAATATACAATAAAAATTTTCTTGTATGTCTCCTACTTGGAAAGAAAGCAGTGTTTGAATACCATAGATCTAAATGAATCCAGTTGGTCTGTGTGATTCTGTTATAGAGTGTTATAAAAAGAGTAATCTTTTTAGGACTCATAGGAGGAATAATGAGGCTTCTTTTGATGATTTTTTTATTGTATAAATACTATTCCTTATCTGCACTGACAATATAGAATTTTTAGAGGCAAAACTGAAGAAACATATTTAGGATTTCTTTTTCTGTGTGTTCATATTAACTCTGGCTTCATCATGTTGTCTTACCATACTCTCTATTTGTCTTTATTGCTACGGTTTTATTGTGTTGTATATACTACTTACATGTGCTTTATGAACAACCACAAAGCCACTCTTGGAATCTGTTCAAAGGAAATGGGTTTATTTGTAATTAACTAAGAATTTCTGCCATGGCTGGTGTGGCTCAGTAGCTTGAGTGTGGGCCTGGGAACCAAAGGGTAGACGGTTCAATTCCTAGTCAGGGCACATGCCTGCATTGCAGGACATGGGGTACATAAGAGGCAACCACACATTGATGTTTCTCTCCCTCTCTTTCTCCTCCTCTTTGCTTCTCTCTAAACATAAATAAATGCATACATACATAAATACATAAATAAATAAAAGAATTTCAACAACATGGACTATGGTGCCACACAAAACCATGTGAACTATCCAAAATGAAATCAATTTAAAATAGTTTTGCATTATCTGTTTAAATACATTGAACAGTTTACTCATTTGTAATATAAATACAACCTCCACTGTTTGGGGGTAAATTTAATCTTATGCCATATTTAATACAGAGATCTTAGTTTTGGCCATATAGATTCTCAAAAGTTAAATGAAGTACCTCCATTGGTTTTATGGCTACCAGTCTAGAAAAAAAAATCATAAAGTATTATTATAGTGCTAAGAAACAGATTAAATAAAATCTCTATGTTGAAGCCACTTAAATATATTTTTTTTTCTGTTGATGGGGATTCTGCTTTACGTCTGCAACTGACTTAACAGAAGCTTTAAAAATTTTGCTTAATTCCTTTTCTTTTTTCCCAAAGTGAAATGGCTCATTCTTTAAGGCTGACTCATTCTTCAAGGGTGCCTCTATAAGGTGATGAATTTATTCACTCAAACTACTAGCCAACTGAGTTACACAGTATCCAGCTGTTCACTTAATGGAAATAGTGTATATAGGCACACATCAGCTGGGCATGGAGAAAAAAGTACACCTGAAGCATTTTCTAGTGTAAAAGTATTATTCCGTTCATGCCATTAGTAAAGAAACTAACTACTCTTTACCAGCCATCTTAAATACCTTACCTGTGAGAGAGTAGGTTCTTAATAAATGTTTATCACAAAAATGAGAAGAAATAATTTTGCTGTTGAACTAAACAATGAAGTTTGCTATGTGTTTTTGTATAAAGAAGTTTGTGCAAACTCATATTACTATATTATGATATAACTACATGACTGGGACCTAAGATATGTACCTAATAAGGGTTACAGACAATGAATGTCATAGTAGCTTTCTTCTATGGGCTGATTAGTTAATATACTCCCAAGGAGGTAATCTTTTACTCAGATTTTGAAAAGTGGATGTGTAGATAGCCTGAGAAAATTGATGTTATGTTCTAAAATGAGAGCTAGAATGAGAGCAGGGAAAAAGCACACAGAGGAGAAAGTGAAGGACAAATATGCTAGGCAAGCAGATGGAAAAAGTATAAAAACATAACCAGGAACCATTTTGTCAGCTGAATATGAATGTGTCTTTTGAAATACAGGGAGCAAGCTCAGAGGCAAGAACAATATGAAATGTATTGCAGTAATCCAAACATGAAGTAGTAAGAGACTGAACTAACCAAATGGCGGTAGAATAGAAATGACAGATGCATGAGTTATTGCACAAGATAAATCAACTCTCCTCTTTTCAATCTCTGGAATAGCCTGGATAGTTAAAGATGCTGATAGTACAAATTTATGGGAGTGGTAAACACACAGCAACATAAATGAGAATTTGAAAGGGACTGGAATGTTTTGATAAACAAGCTAGTTGGCAAGCACATTTAAATGACAGCTCCTGTGAAGAAAAATATGTTCAATAATAATTAAGCACCATCAAGAATCAATGGCTTGATTCATACAGAAACAGTGCTTGTCTTATAGGCAAGGGAACCCATAGTTATATTTATTATCCACACAAAATAATACTCATCACATTTTAACAGTTATAAAACATTTTCACATACATGAATTCATTTGATATTAGAAGCAGACACAGCTTATACTGTGCTGTGCACTTTATAAGTGCAGTAACTCCTTGCTTTTACTGTGTGGCCACCCCACGGTGTGGGAGTGAGTGCCTTCGAGGCTGTGTGGAGGGTGCATTTTTAGGCTTAAGGTGCATCAGTTATGGTCCAGAGAGAAAAAAAGATGCCATTGATGGGAGTTTAATATTAAAAATGAGGGAAGAAAATATTCTGGCCTAACTCCATTGCATCAGGAAGATGACCTTCAAAATATATGCAGGGCTGTGCATGAGTGACACTGACCATTTCTGAAGGGACTGCAAGCTCAACATGCCACAAACAGATCCATAATAAAAACACTGTGTGTCCAAAAAGAAGGTAGTTTCCTCAAGGTCTGGATCCATTCTGTACAAAAATGATTGTGCAATTTCCCTGTCTCCAAGAGTCATTTTTTAAAGTATATTTTTGTACAAATCTGGAGGCCACTTCAACTTCCCTTATGCAAGTGCAGCAAAGTACACTTTCTGGAGATGATTTAGGTGTAATTCATTCTCTCACGTTCTATGAAGTGAATTAAAACATAGGACTTTGATTGCATAGTTAAATTAATCACTTATTCCTATAGCTCCTTTCATAAATAAATAGTTTGGATTCAAAACATCAAGATGATGATAAAATTCACCAGTGATTTTCAAACACAATAGCACATACAATTTGCACTCACTGAAACTGTTGGTTTGCCTGTCCTTTGGTACCTATCACACTGAATTAGATCTGTCATGAGAACACTGATGGATGCCACTTCTGCCAGGCTCCCTAAGGGGAGGGGCGCAATTCTCCAAGTTATTTCCCCTGCTGCATGAACAGAGGTCCAGCACCAAAAAGGCTATCCCATGTGATGGTGGAGCTTTAATTGGTGATGGTGATGCTTTAATTCCTGTTTAATTACGAGGAGCAGAACGCCCTCCTCCAGGGACTAGCATTAGACCTGTAGAGACTATGAGAATTGACTTTTGTTGTTAGACCCTGAGATTTGGGCAGTTCTTAACTTGAGATAAACTAGACAATTGTTGTAATCGGCTTGGGCCACTATAACAAAATATCAACAGCATGAAGAGCTGAAATGTATTTCTCACAGTTCTGGAGGATGGATGCTTATAACAGCTATAGTAGCTATTAACCGTCTACAGTAGCTTATAACACCTGCAATTTATTTCTCACAGTTCTGGAGGATGGAGATCAGATCAGGATGCCAGCATCATTGGGTTCTGGTGAGAGTCCCTTTCAAGACTCATTGTAAACTGTCACTCATCATAGCCACATATGAGGGGAAAAGAGTTGGTTAGTTCTTTGGCTTTTCTAATGGGGCGCTAATCCCATTTACCAGGTCTCTATCTTCACGACCTAATTACCTCCCAAAGGCCCCACCTACACATATCTTCACAATGGGATTTGGCTTTCATCATCTGAATGTAGGGTAGACACAAATTTTCAGTTTGTAATATTAATCTTGCCTGATACAGTCTCAATCAGGAAAATGCTTCAATCATTAATATTGCATGTCAGGCCCTTAATGATCTGCCCACTTCCTACTTCTTGTAATCTGTCAAAAGATCACTCATTTTCATGTATATAATCACTGAAAGCTCATCAATCATGTCTCAATCATTATGGCATCCTTATGAGTCATCCTTATGTCTCAATACATGTTTACATTCATGCATGATCTTTCTACTGAAATGTGTCTCTTACCTTTCCTTGCCTCAACTCTTAGTAGTCCTGCCTGCTCCCCTACCTACACAAAAGCAGTGCTGTGGGAGAGCCAGTCCTCATTGGTCCATGAGAGCCCAGTGTCAAATTTTCAGCATCTTTGCAATCCAGTTTTTAAACAGCTCAAGAATTAAATTACTGTCTACAATGTGTTCCCACGTTTTTGTGCATATTATATGCAGGATTATTATACTTATTACTATACCCATGATATGTAATACTTATACCCATGCATAATGTGCATTCTCATTTTTCCCTCAAAACTCAGGCAAAAAAAGTGCTCATTATACATGGCAAAATATAGTACATAAGTAAATTACATTAAAAACAAAATACATGCTCAAAATTCACCACTTCTTTTTTATTTTTCTCATTTTACTGTTTCCTAGATCTTTGAGGTTATTTGTGTCTATTGTATGTTGAAAATAGGATGGCATATTGTACTTCTGTTCATCTCTCCCTGATTCTGAGTTCAAAGATATCAGTTTGGTAGTTTGAAATTAATCATGGCAAGAATATTTCCATGACAAAAATGAAACAAATACAAAAAAAAAAAAAAAAAAAAACACAAGGCTGCACTTATTTTTTATATACTGTCTAGGATTAAAATACTTTTGGATAAAATGTTAATAAACTAGATTAAACTTAAAGGTGTATTGTGTCTGTAGTCACTGAATTGCAAATACACACAAAAATGTTGAGGAAAATATTCTTTAACTTTCCAACTCATGAAAAAATTTACATGTTTGATGAACAAACAGAGTTCTGACATGTAATGCCCTTATTTTACTTTTGTTTTACTCATTAATAGAAACAAATATATAAACAATATTCATAACAGAACTACACCTTGACAGCCAGCTGTTAAACATTAACCAACACACCACTGAAAAAAATTGTCTCATTGAAGTTTTTCTTTGTAATTGTCTTTTAGGAAATTCTTCGTGATAACTCCATTGTTGTGGATAGAATATGTATGTCTCCCCCAAATTCATAGATTAAAGTCCAACCCCTAAAATCACTGTATTTGGAGCTAGGGTCTGGGAGGACAATCTGATACAAGTTAAATAAGATCATAAGGGTGTGGCCCTAATCTAATGGGCCTTGAGCCCTCATAAGAAAAGGAAGAGTCTCCAGAGCACTCTCTTGTCCACCATTTGAAGACACTGTGAACAAGTGGCCTCCTATATAAGCCAGGAAGAGGGCTCTCACCAGAAATCCAACTGGCTGGCACCTTGATCTTAGACTCTGAAGCCTCCAGAACTGTGACAAATAAATGTTACTTAATATCACGATGGTACTTTGTTATGGCATGCTGAGCAAACTAAGACACCAACCAAATCTTAGTAAAGTTCTTCCTAACTTCTCTTCTTGTTTCCTTAGCATAATATTAGCAAAAATTTCATAATACTCTGCTTTAGTGCATCTATTAGAATCAGTCAGTAAAAATAGTTGATGATTATGCACTGTGTATGAAGTACTTTCTAAACGCTGGGGAAGCAGCTTTGAGCAAGTAGAAAGTCTTACTGAGATTGTATCCTTAATGGAAATTATATTCCAGTGTAGAAAGACAAGTAAGATCAAGAAAATGAGATAACTAATAAGAATAAGAAAACAAACTTAAATGAGGTCATGTTAAAGAAAGTGATTATGAAGAGATGGAATTTGGTATATCAAGTAGTGATGATCTGTTCTTTGAAATGGACACCAATTTTCTCTCCACATTCCCGATTTTCTACTTTCAGGAGTGAAACATTTTTCCCTTAGCTTTTGGTAGTGTTAGGGACTGCATTTTCACAGCTGAGTCTCCTTTGAAGCATTGCCTGTATAAAGGAGAATCCCCTTCCTTGTGGGGAGCACACACTCAATGCCTTGACAATAAAGGGTTAAAAGGGCCTGACCTCCTTGTCTCAATCCCACATGGTTATCCCAGCCCCAGAGCTGCTGGAGAGACTGGCTGAGGTTTGTGTGTGATTGCATCAGCCATAGACTTCTTCCTCTGGACAATTTTGCTTCCTTGACTCTCCACAGCTACTAACCCTGAAAGCATCTTCCACTAATATTCCTGCATGTAAATATCTGTGCTTCAGAGTCTATTGCGTGGATAATTCAACTAGCAATAGTTGGAAACAGAAGTGGTCCAAATAAGCAGATGCTCAAATGTAATATTTGATCTGGACTACTCACTGACCAGTTGGCCGAGAGGTTCCCTGAACTGGTGCTAAGTGAACCACAGACAACCCTTGGCAGGGCAGCGCTGCAAACGTGCAGTCGTTAGACTTCTCTTGGTGGAACAGCAGTAGAAGAAAATGCACTAGCTTGGGGAAAGTAGCAGGTGTCTTGAAAAAGAGAGAAAAAGGTAATCATAAAAATGAAAGAATCGGATGGCTGTTCCTGGGGACAATGGATGCCGTGGAAAAGGTTCATAGAAGACTGAAGGTGACTGCTCAGCAATTAAATAAGGAGTGTGACAATCAGAGGCAGCCCTGGCCTATAAGTAGACTGTTTTGAAACCAGAGCACAGAAAAAGCAGAGCATTTGGCCCAGAGCTTAGTTTTTCCATTAGAAAACTCCTGGGAAAGTTGATTTTTCACTCCAGATGTATGTGCCACAAAAAAAAAGGTCAAGGGAATACAGTCCATGCTCAAGGTCTGTCCGCACTTTCCCACAATGGGGAAAATTGTCATTCTAGGAGCACTCTTCCAGGATATGGTATTTAGTACCTTGGCTAGCACTCTCAGAGGCAGTGCTAACTCAGTACTGAGTCTGGCCTTAGAAATTCAGAGAAAGTAAGTGAACTGCTCTGGCAGATGGTGTGAATACAGTTAAAACACTAGGAGATGTTATTAATGGCTACAATCTTGCAACTAGTAGGTGAATAACTTTTGGAGATCTAACTTACAACATAGTGATGATTACAGTAAAAAATACTGTATTATATATTTTAAAATTTGCTAAGAAACCATATCTTAACGACTGTATGTTAACTCTCATGTCCTCTGTCATAAAATAGTCCAAAGAGATGTGGGTCAACTGTACATGATGCTGTACTATATTATTGAGATACTGTTAATTAGATAAAATAATAAAGTAGCAAGGATTGGTAAGAAATTTTAAGATAAAATTTACCAAGTTTCAGGAGCCATAGAGTAGAATGCTTAGACTTCCATTCAAAATAATGGACACCTAATTGCACTTATTTCCATCTTTAAAGAAGGAAGCAATAATGTAGTAGAAAAATCAATATTTTCCTAAGAATATTTTAGAGTCAATGTTTTTGTATTCTGAAGGACTGAATTATAAACTACAATAGTGAAATTTAGAGATAAATTATTACAGAACACAATTTTAGAAATATTGGAGAGATTTTTAGGATAGCAATGATAGAAGTAGAGAAATTTGAAGAATGTGTGATGCATTTTAGGGGTTAACAGAAATGTCTTCTATTATATTGCATGTAGGAGATAGATACATAAGAGATCAAGGATGCTATACAAATTCTTAAGTTATTCTGTTTATAGAAGTGACACCAGGACTTTTGGAGAAATATTTAGAACATATTCAATTTAATTTGCTTTAAGAACACTAAAGTGGCCCTGGCTGGTGTAGCTCAGTGAATTGAGCGTGGGCTGGGAACCAGGCAGTCCCGGTTCGATTCCCGGTCAGGGCACATGCCTGGGTTGTGGGCCAGGTCCCCTGTGAGGGCCATGTGAGAGGCAACCATACATTACTGTTTCTCTCCCTCTCTGTCTCCCTCCTTTCTCCTCTCTCTAAAAAAAAAAAAAAAAAAAAAAAAAAAAAAAAAAAAAAAAAAAAAAAAGAACACTAAAGTGGAGATAATATGGAAGAATTAAATATCTCAGTCTGAAACAGGATAAACATATATACAATATGGAATGCTAAGCACATATTTAGCATTGAAATTCAGGGGCCTGAAAGAACTCACTTTAGTTGGCGAAAGAAGAGAGAGCAATGATGACTCTTCACTCTTGTAACAGAGTTTGGTAAAAGAAATAAAACTACTTAACAGGGATGACCATTAAGTAAAGAATGCTGGGTTATGAAGTCCAAGACTGTTAGATACCTATCAAAGTGGAATAATAAGGTCCATTCAGTATAGTCGACAAGTAGACTAAAATTAAACAAAAACATGATCATTAAGATTTGACATTAACAATGTCATTTATACATTCAGTGGGGAATGGTACAGGGGGGTCAGATGAGAGATACTTGAGAACAGTCAACAACTAAAACCAAGATGAAGAAAGCAATGTTCCTTTTTTGGAGGTAGTTCATTATAAAAGGGGTAGAATAATGGTTTAGGATCTACTGATATGGAAAATAATAAAAACACCAGAGAAGAAAATTTTTCCATATTGTTTACTTTCAAGCTTTGAGACCCAGGATATAATCATATACTCTTTCAAATAGTGAAGAAAGGCAAATAAATAAAAAAGAGAGACGGAATAATCATAAGAATTATGTCCTTTCCAAAGCCAAACGGAATGAGATCCAGAGAAAAAAAGAGTGGAAATATTACACTCTTGTTACAATCTTATCAGGAAACAAATCAACTATAAGTTAATGTCTGCCCTAGTTACATTTTCATAAGACATCACACACTAGTCACCGTAATATTATTCTCTGCCTTAAAACTCACACTGACACAATTTGATCTTTATTTTCTTAGATCCTACCTGTTCATATTTCCTGAACAATAGTATCCACCCACATACTACATCGACTCACCTCACGTTCACCAATGAAGCTGTATTAGTTTTTATTCTCAAAAATGTGTAAGGACTTTTTTATACTGTCATTTCTTCCCTCTTTGTTGTAGTCTTTTATTGCTTCCAGGTGTCCCTGCAGATATTTGAATACTTTCTCTGCTTGCTCGTGCTGTGTCTTACTTCACAGCACTTCTCTCTTCCCAGATGTAATAGACTCACAGTAGAAGACTGTCCCATACAAGTGATTTGTAATGGGCAAGACCTTCACATTCTTGTACTACTTTCTAGAATCTCACTGTGGGTAGTGTTTCACTTGCCATTCAACTTTCTGCAAGACTTATTGATGTCAAAGAACAATGTCTTCTAAGGAGTTAGATTGTCAGAGTTGCGGGGTCTTCAATCTTAAAGAAGGATGGATAGATAGCAATTTGACTAGGTGGCTTAGTTGAAGATGTAATCTTAAAGATTTATACCACAACTAGAATACAATATAGGAAGACTCTGGATTTCTTTATATGGTGTTCTAGTAAAGGAACTTCACTAGCTCTCAACAGAGTAAAGTCTCCAAAAGATAACTGATTTCACCTCTGTGCACAGTTGAAAACTGCTTCTTAGCACATTCTACTCACTACCAAAAAAAAATTAGTAAAAAGTAAGTTTCAAACAAATGAAAAACACAATGCTTTTTTTTGCTAATAAATGTTTTAAAGAAATAAAGGATTTTAAATAGTATACTATAGCTCGGCTGGTGTAGCTCAGTGGATTGAGCGCGGGCTGGGAACCAGAGGGTCCCGGTTCGATTCCCAGTCGGGGCACATGCCTGGGTTGTGGGCCAGGTCCCCAATGAGGGCTATGTGAGAGGCAACCATGCATTGCTGTTTCTCCCTCCCTTCTCCTCTCTTTGAAAATGAATAAATAAAATAAAATCTTTAAAAAAATAAAAATAAAAAATAAATAGTATACTATAAATTGTATCAAAGTTTCTCTATGTTATGACTAAAATGTTTAATGAAATATGTTTTATTACTTAAATCATTTTATAATGTTGTTGAATATAATAAATAAATAAAACTCTTATTTATTTGGAACTATCAAAAGATATCTGTAGTTTACAAAAGCATTACCTGGCCCTGGCTGGTGTAGCTCAGTGGATTGAGCACGGGCTGGGAACCAAAGGGTCCCAGTTCGATTCCCAGTCAGGGCACATGCCTAGGCTGCAGGCTAGGTCCCCATGAGGGCCATGTGAGAGGCAACCATACATTGCTGTTTCTCTCCCTCTCTGTTTCCCTCCCTTCCCCTCTCTCTAAATATAAATAAAAATAAAATCTTAAAAAAAAGCATTATCTGGAGCCTTTATTTATTTTTAAATATTTTATTTTTATTTATTTTTAGACAGAAGGGGAGGGAAGGAGACAGAGAGGAAGAGAAACATCAATGTGTGGTTGCCTCTCACATGGCCCTCACGGGGACCTGGTCTGCAACCCAGGCATGTGCCCTGAATGGGAATCGTACCAGGACCCTTTGGTTCCCAGCCCACGCTCAATCCACTGAGCTACACCAGCCAGGGCTATCTGGAGCCTTTAAATTTTCACATTTGTAGTTATCAGATGGAAATATTAAAATTAATTTCAAAGAGAAATTTGAACCTCTTAAAAATTTCTATAATTCAAAAGATGTTTAACATTTTAATGTTACATTGACATTAGTTACATTTTCTGACAAAATTATATCAACTATCACAAATACAACCTCCAATCAAACAAATCTTTTATTCTAAAAGATTTGCATTACTCTTCGGTTTAAGTACAGATATTTTAATGGCCCAATATAAACATTTGGCCATCAAATATCTGAGATTTATACTCAGAGGAAATATTCTAGATCCCTAAATTGGCATTAATTTAGCAACACATAAAAATATATTTGTGGCACAATAAATCTCAATAGATTGAGAGGGTATAAATTCAGATCACATTTCTTGTGTTCATTGACACTTTATTTTCCAGGTTTTTGCGGCATACGTTATTCACTCCAGTTAAGAATCTCAACAAGCGCTGATGAGGAAATGGAGAAAAGAGAACCCTAGTGCACTGTTGGTGGAAATGCAGACTGGCACAGCTGCTGTGCAAAACAATATGGAATTTCCTGAAAAAACTAAAAAGGGAATATAGGGAACCATTCACGTGGTGTGGGAATGTTGCCCAGCCCCCACTCAGAAAACCCAGTTGGGGGTGAGGTTCAGCACACAGGAGCCATGCCCACAGACAGGTTCTCCTGTGGGGAATCAGGCCTGCATTGTACCTAGGCTGCTATTAGACTTGCTTTTGCTGAAACTCCTTCACCCTGGATTGAGGCAACAGATGTTTACTGCATATCTAAAGTAACTTCCTAACATCTATGCTAAACCTCCCAAGTATGGAGTGTAACCAGTTCAACCACTTTTCCCTTGGATCTGTAACATCCTTGTCTTTGAAGTAATTAGCAACATTGAGTGGTCATGCTGTCCCTCTTTCTCAACAGGATTTCTGTAGTCCGTGTGCATTTGCTCATCTCAGCAGCCACAACACACGGACTTCATGCAGGCATGGGGTCCGCATCAGTGGAACTGTCTTTTGACCCAGCAAGTCCACTGCTGGGAATATACCCTAAGAATCTTGAGCCACCAATTGAAAAGAACTTATGCACCCTTAAGTTCATAGTGGTACTATTTACAGTAGCCAAGTGCTGGAAATAGCCTAAGTGCCCAACAGTAAATAAGTAGATCAAAAAACTATGGTACATTTGCACAATGGACTATTATGCAGCAGAAAGAAAGAAGGAACTCTACCTTTTGTGATAGCATGAATGGAACTGGACATTAGTGTGCTAAATGAAATAAGCCAGGTGGTGAAAGACAAAGACCATATGATCTCACTTATAAGAGGAATTTAATAAACAGCATAAACAAATGAACAAAATAGAACCATAAGCATGGAAACATGCAACAGACTGAAAGTGACCAGAGGGGAGGGAGGAGGGGGATAATGGTGGGAAGAAGGAGAAGGGACTAGACAAAGAACATGTATGAATGACCCACAGATATGGACAACAGCGTGGGAATTGACTGTGGAAGGGAGGGTGGGATGGGCAGAGGAGGGTAAAGGGAGAAAAATTGAGACAATAAAACATGATTAAAATAAATAAAAATTAAAAAGAAATCTCCATGAATGTGGGTATTCCTTAACTGCAGTAGTTTTTCTATACTGCTCTGAGCCAAGAAAATCCAAAGTGTTGACATAACTCAATGATTTTGAGTTTTTGACAAACACTGTATTCAACTTCAATTCTAGAAAACCCAAATGATCCTTGTTATAAATATAACCAAGTATAGCAGCAAATCACTCTACATATTTACAAGTAAAAAAGTATATCTTTCTAGTTTTGATTGGTATTGGGGTGTGATTGTGTGTGTCTGCATGTCCAACTCGACAAATACCAGATTACCTGCTATGTATGAAAAGTAAAATATGTTTAATGATCACTTTGTAAACAGCTCTCATAAAATCCTTTTGGAAGCTTTGTTACAAAAGTAGGGGAAGGGAAATTCTGATATCAGAATACAAATCTTGAAAGTCTTTTAAAGGTGATATTTCCTGTAATGAAATGTCAGTTCACTGCATCAGTCAGTATAACAGAAAAAGCAATGCTTAACATCTTCAGATTCTTCATATATTAAATAAAAATAGGTTTAACTTCTTTCCTCACCATGATAGTAAAAAATGTATTAGTCCTTATAATTGTGCATAATTTTAAAAACATTTTTATTGAATTGGTATGCTTGGTAGGTTTAACATCAATTTAATAATTTACAGATCCTTTTGTCTGAGCTTACTTAATTATAAGAAATAAAGATATTTCTAATATTCTCCCCTGTAACTTTCAATAAAGTATAATTATAATTGGTGTGAGAGATAAATGAAAGGGATACTATGATATTAAATTATGTGGAAAAATCTAGTGCTAGGTTAAAATAAGAAGAAATTTAGCATTTTTAATGATTCATACTTTAGCAAAATATAATAATCTGGCCCATTTATATGAGCAAAGGCTATATTTGCAATCCAGTTTTCCTTTGAAATTTATACATAATTCAATGTAATATTACTGAAGTTTCAAGGACTATCAATTTAACTAATATTTATTACTATAA
Source organism: Micronycteris hirsuta (assembly GCA_004026765.1). Classification (NCBI taxonomy): domain Eukaryota; kingdom Metazoa; phylum Chordata; class Mammalia; order Chiroptera; family Phyllostomidae; genus Micronycteris; species Micronycteris hirsuta. The sequence continues at coordinate 37,217 of PVJI01016069.1, forward strand.
CCCAGTATGAAATAGTGTTTGAATATGACCAATTCTAATTCAGTGTGAAATCTTTCCTCTTTCACATTCATCTGTTTTCTTTCTCCCTCTCTTCCTTCAATCCTCTTTCTTATTCTCTCCCTCTTTCTTCTTCTTTCCTTCTAATATTGAAAGTGGTATTTTAGATTTTCTGGTAGCAAAGAGAGCAGACAGCCAAGCCTAAGAATGCATGGGATATAAGGAGAAGATATTGACATTGAGATAAGTCCCAAGTGATATTGTATATTAAGTTAGCATTAACTAGATAGAATGGGAGTAGGCAACAGAGTGAAGTGAGCGAATAGGGCAGATTCAAATAAAAGAAGGAGTTAGCACTGATGGAGTACAGTCTGCCTTTGGAGAAATATCATGAAAGGATGCCATAGACCAGCTGAGGGATCATTACACATCCTGGGTGAAACCCACTGCAAGGAATTTGTCTTCTAGTAGAACAAGAATGGGAAAATCAAAGGATTATAAGAAAGACATGGGAGAATTATAGTTTGTTCTTGGAGTAAATCTTGTCTGGCCCTGTTGTTGGCAAATTATAAGGTAAAGTGCCTTTGAAAATGTCTCTATAAATTGTTATAAAAGAGAAATAGGTTTTGGTGACTAAAATAACACAGAACAACAATAATTAAGTAAAAACATAATCATTTAGGATAAACACACACATATAACATATATCTATGTGTAAACACAAATATATCACCATACTTCTTTTGTAGGTAAATAAAGTCTTTACCTCTATTGAGTAAACTATTTCAATTCTTAATTATTAAATTGAATGAGAATATTAGTTGTCTCTATTGACTCAGTTAAGATAACAGGAATAGTGTTTTCTCTCTGTTTTATTCCCTCTGTCCCTCCCCTTTCAGTGGCCCACCCATACCCGAACAGCTATCAGCCTTCTCCCTGTGAGTTCGTCTCTATTCTACTTATAGGAATAGAGCTCTAAATCCACTTGTTCAATGCAGACTTTACTGCTAAGCAATGATTTTCTGACTGTATAAAGGCATTTTCACCTGCATTTCTCCAAGTATTTCAAATGTATTTTGTTCCAAATGGGATTCTCCTTTATGACTCCTACAGAAATTATTTATTTACCATTATCTACCACTGTTTATTTACCACTGCTTATTACTATCCTCCTAGTCAACAAACAAGAAGTCTTACAATCCTCAAATTTCCCACTCTCCTTAACTTGCTGTATATTCAATGAAAAAAGGTCGTATTAGAGCTCTGTCCCTCTACACCAAAGAGTTGTGGGTGTAACCCCTGGTTGGGGTGCACATGGTAGGCAAAAGCTGGATGTTTTTCTATCCCATCAATGTTTCTGTCTTTCTCTCTTCCTCCTTCCCTCTTTCTCTATCTCTTCCTCTCTCCATCACTCACTAAAACCAATGAGCATATTATTGGGTGAGGATTCAAAAAATAATTTTATTAAATATAAACTCCCTTAATAATTTTTAACTCCACTTCTTCTGTTTATACACCTGATGAATTAGAAAAAGAAATATATTGTTATTTTACTATTTTCCATAGTTTCTATAATTATTGATGAAATTTGGCTGGTTTTTGTATTTTTAGCCCTACTACTTTTGCATTCTATACTTCATTCCACTGCCATATGTATTCATTATCTAAAACACTGACTATCCTATCTTTCTTCTGCTTACACCCTTTCAGTCATTCCCTATTTCCCTCAGAAATGAGATTTCTCGGAATATCCACTGAATCCTATTATTACATTGAGTTCTTCACTCTTTAGCTTTATATTGCCACTCTCCCTTTCCCCATACCTGTGGCTCTGCAGTACTGAGCTAATTGCACTTTTCCTAATTTGATAAACGTTTTCAGCTTCCTTCCTTGGCTTATGTCTTTCCTTTGACCAAAATCTGCCTTCAATTCCTCCTTATACCACCTGACTAAAAGTTACTTATCCTCTAAGACTGAATAATAAACACGCCCT
>PVJI01016070.1:0-39271 GCA_004026765.1 Micronycteris hirsuta
TTTTATTTTTATTTATTTTTAGAGAGTGGGGAAGGGAGGGAGAAAGAGAGGGAAAGAAACAGCAATGTATGGTTGCCTCTCACATGGCCCTCACGGGGACCTGGCCCGCAACCCAGGCATGTGCCCTGACTGGGAATCGAACCAGGACCGCTTGGTTCCCAGCCCGCGCTCAATCCACTGAGCTACACCAGCCAGGGCTATTATATATATTCTTATATTCATAAGCTATTATGGCCATGTACTTTTATTAATTATATAAATGATACTTATTACATATAATACCATATATATTACTTCATATATTATATATCTATGAATAAACCTTGAATATGTCACTTCAAGTATTAAAGTCATGAAATCATAGTGTTGTAATCTATAATACTTTATAGCCAAATTGAATTATTTATGTATTTTAACAAAGGTCAGGTAAGTTATGAATGGTAAGAGAGTAAAAAGGGAAAAGGTGTAGACTTGTAAGGAAGGGAAGTGAAGAAAAGAAAGTTGGACAAAGGTTGGTATATTTGCCAGGTAGTGTAAGATAGGATTGAAGGCAAGACTGTAAATTGTATGTATTAAGTTATGAAATGAAATTAGGAAGGAAAAGGCTTAGCAGGTGTCCAAGTTAGAAAGAAAGGTTTGCTTAGCCATTTCATCTACCACTCAGGATTGTCTCTTAATAAAAAGTTCTAGGCTATAGATAAAAATTTGAATAATACCTTCCTGAATACCCAGTATAACAGATGTTTATAATAAACTGATATTTCTTTATACAATTGAGTTCAATAATGCTAGTTTGTTTAAGTTTTATTTTTGTTTCAAGGCATTTTCACTAAACCTCTAACAATCGAAATAAAATCTAATATTATTCTATATTGCTTATAATCTGTTCCCACAGTCTACTCCAAAGTCATTTACAATTATTCTTCTCAAATAATTAGTAAGCTCAAAAGGAATATGTATGTTTTCAATCTAATTCCTCCTTGTGCCAAAGCCGTGACCATTTTATTATAAAAATGAAATATAGGTGTACAGTCTTCCAGAAAAAAACAGCTATTTTTTGCGGAAAACATAACACCAATTTTTAACTCAGTTATTGGGGAGGCTGGCTACCTCCCCATAATAAAAAATTGGCTAATAGAGGTCACGAAAGGCACTTGACAGGTAAATGCTTCACCAGAGGCATGTATCAACTCCTGAAAATAGTTCACAAGACTACGGGGGGCCGGCCGGTTCTTCCACAGACCCCCCTCACTAGGAGGTCAGCAAAAATGCTAATTGTCAAAAGTTTGCTTTTAATCTTACATCAAAAGTTCTTAAACAACCATATCAAAAATAACAGTAAAAAATTTTTTGCCTCATAAAATAAAAAGAGGCCCCCCATTATGAAGATACTGAAAAGGTTTTAAACATCAAGATTGATATCTCTCCAAAATATATTTTTAAGCAAATGTGCATTATCACTTTTAAGCAAATATTCATGTTTAATAGCCTCATTTTTCTTTAATACTTGAAATAAAGAAAGCTAAAACACTTCATGTTTAATCTGTAAAACCTGCTGTGAAAGCCATAACTTGTAGGTGTTTTCTAAATAAACTGTGGAAATCCAAGATTTATAATTTTTTAATCTAAACTTAAACTTTACAGTAAAAAGAGACCAGGTGTAGGTTTGATTTGGGGGAAGGAGGTGTCTCTATGTTTTTTCCACAGAATACACAAGACCCCCACCACTCCAAGATGCTTAACCCCCTGGCTGCCCCAGGAAGCCACTGGCAGCCTATCTCCAGTCTCCCGGCTGAAGGAAAAGGAAACTCAAAAATCTCCGCATCGCCAAGTCATCACTAGGACCCCTACTTTGGGTCAGGTAACAACACTCATCAGCCAGATAATTATTATCTTACTTACTGTCTTTAAGGGAATCTTATCAATTTATAATTTATTCTATTCAACTAATAAAAGGACATTCTCTGGCAATCAGGGTGCCAGATTCTAGCCAATAACAATACTACTAACTCAATATTCTCCCTATACTGTCTATATTCTCTATAATTTTAATAAGTATGTTATACAAGACTTCATACAATATAAACTTCAAATTTTTTCCTATAATTTACAGTTAAAGATTTAGGAATTAATCTAATGTTATAATCTAGTTATTAATCTGCTCCTCAAAATTATCTTTTAAGGAGTAACCCAAAACTTAGGTAAAGAATATAATTAAGATAATATATAAGAATATTTTCTAAAATATCATGCAACTTATTCATTATGATTTTTAAAACATAATGTGTTAATCTTGGACCAGATTGCTAAAATCTTGTTTGTATCCCAAATTTATATAGAGTGATATCTGTAATATTATTCAATACTAGGTATCTACCACTACAGCTTTTCCCAAATAAATATATAAATCTGATATCTGCTCACCAACTCTCCCAGGGCTGAAATGTTTTTTAATAATAAATAAAAATAAAACATAAACATGGGTCTTATATGCAAAACTGATCATTTTGCATAAAACACCCAGGTTTTTCTTTAAATCTATAACTAATCTCTCAAGAAAAACTGGCCAATTTTCAGAGAGAATATATTATTCAAGCCCTTGGCATTTATTCATCTTTATCCAAAAGTCCTTACAAACTTTAAACCCTATTTATTATTAGAAAAAAGGGGAGGAGGTCAGAATATCTCTCCCATAGATTTATACACAACTCTTTTACAATTTAAAAATTTTTTTATTTGCAATATTAGTCCAAGCAATCACCCCATACAATTCAAGTCCCTAGCCCCACATCTTAGCTAGGAAGAGAAGGGTCTGTTTCTGTTTTTTCCACAGAAAAATCTCCAAAACTGCTGTGGAGAAGAAAAACTGCTGTAACAGAAGAAAGACTTCCCTAGCAGCAACCTAGTTTCTCATCATCAAAAGGTAATCTACTAATCCAGGATTCTCCAAGCTACACACCAAATATCCTTACTACTAATCTAAAAGGACAAATTAATAGACTACAATTGGAATTACTTCAGCGGTTGCAGGACATCCAATGCCTGTCTGAACAGGAAATATTTAAAACCCTCCAGGACAATTTCAATGGACTTCACCCTAAAATTTAATTTATTAATTTTAATCTGAAATTATGGGTCTTCATAGCCACTGGTTGTTTACTAATTATGTTTATAATCTGTTTGCTTTGCTACATTTGTAATTTATTCTCCCAAGGTTGTGAAAGGGACCAGCAAGTAGTAAATTTTATTAAATTAATCCAGCTTCTAAATTCTCATAAGAAATACAAGGGGAGATATAAAAATTCTTTTCACATGCATGAAGAATCGTAGCCCAGGAAAATCACGCGTGTCAGAGCTCAGCTCCGCGTGAAGAAAAATCACTCCCGTGTGGGCTGGCGTAATCCATGCCTGTAGGAAAGGATTTCATAAGAAAAAATGGGGAGATGTAGCAGTGATTTCCACATGCGTGTAAACACGCAGTCCTGAGAATTTACACGTTTTGAGCACAGCTCCGTGTGATCCCCGTGTGAGCAAGTGTGGATCATGTCTGTGGAATGGGAATTCTCTAATAGGAATTTGGCAAAGATGTATCTTAAAAAGTTCTGGCTTGCTGACCCCTGCATATTACCTTAACCTGGTCCTGCCTGCCACCAGACCTGAATTTACATCCTGATGCCCTGCTATGAGTAATCCTATCCCTGTTCTGCTTAATCCCATGAATAATCAATCCAATGTAAATGTGTCTTAATGCCTCTAATAAAAGCCCCGGCTAAGCGATCCATGAGGTCTTTTTCCCGAAATGGAGGTGGTGGAAAAGACCCATGGCTGCCGTATTCTCATTTCCAAGCGTGTCTCTGGGTAAGATTGATTCACGTGATCGGGGCGGTCCCCCCACGGATTTTTCAGGTCGAAATCCGTGACAGGGGTCAGTCTGCCCAGGTTCAAATTCTGGCTCCACCATTACTCAGTGTCCCTTGGATTTATTTATATATCATTTATGTAATCTCGCCAAACCTCAGTTTCTTCATCTATAAAATGGCAGTTTCTTTTCATTCATTCGAAACATGTATTCAGTGTCTAATATATGCAAATCATTATTCTCTACACCAGATATACAATACAGATGAGATTTCTTCCTTTGTGGAGCTTTCATGCTAGTGGTTCGTTTGAGGATGAGATCAAGCCATGGGTACAAAGTGGCTGAAACAGAGCAGGCATCCAATAAACATATCAGTTAATAGGATTATTTTATTATTACAAGGCACTAAACACCAGGCAAGACACTTACACACATGATCTCTAATCTTCCAAACAACTCAGTAAAATAGTTATGAACACTGTTTTACAAGTGAGAAAGATGAGGCTAAATGAGGTAAACTATCTTATCTATCCACAGTTCTTCTTTTTCTCTTTTAAAGACAGGTATTACACTTTTATGTGAGAAGTTCTGTGTTATGTAAGAACATCATGGATATTAACATATTTATATAATGCCTTAAAATCCACCATCTTCTCTCACTCCACCATAATGTCTGCTAACCATTAATTGATATTTGTTATTTCTGTTCACAATTTTTTTAAAACTCTACTGCAATTCTCAATCCACTATCATAAACACACATAGACATATAAACAACACAGTCATATTTAAAATGTAGATATATCTTTGAAATCAAAGTATATCAAAGAAAAAATGATAAAAGGGAATAGAAGGAACCCAAGAAGTGATGGAGCCAGATTTCCAGAAACAGTTTGCAAATATCACCCTGCAGAAAAAAGGAATAAAGAACACAAGGGAAAGATGAAAAGACTATACTGATTTTTAATCAGAACTGGACTTACATTTCCAAAGATTTTGAAATGGAGAAGATTAACCTTTAATAAGATCAAGGTTATCAACAGAAGAAAAATTTTAGAAAAAATATTACTATGAAATTATTTTTCTCTTATTATTGACAAAAATCAGTATCAACAGTCCTTACTATACCACTTTGGGCCCTTCCCAGGCATACTTTTCCCTTTGCTAAGCATTTCCTTAATGATCTTGTCTCCCTCACACTTCTCTTGTTCACATAACTCAGCCATTCTTATAGCCCCAGTATCATATAAATGTGCAATGACACACTCTCAGGCTGTTCCCGCTGCCTGGAATTCTATTTTCCAGATAGCACCATGGTTAATGCCCTCACCTCCTTGAAGAGACCTATTCTGACCTTATTATTTAAAATTTAGGCCTGACTGGTGTAGCTCAGTGGATTGAGTGCAGGCTGTGAACCAAAGGGTCGTCGGTTCGATTCCCAGTCAGGGCACATGCCTGGGTTGTGGGCCAGGTCCCCAGTGGAGGCCATGTGAAAGGCAACCACACATTGATGTTTCTCTCCCTCTCTTTCTCCTTCCCTTACCCTCTCTTTGAAAATAAATAAATAAAATCTAAAATAAAATAAAAAACTTAAATTTGCAACCTCACCTTCACCACCACATTCCTAATCCCACCTACCCTACTTTTATGTTCTTTCACAACACTACCATTCCCTGTAACACTGTATACTACACTTATCTACCCAAGTTTGTTTTTTATTTTGTCTACGTCCCCCCACCTACTCCAAACTGAATATAAGCTCAATGAAGGTACAGTCTTTTTGTCTTTGTCCATCTGTTAATTGATGTACCATGAGTGTATATAAACAAATTCTGGTATAAACAAAAAGTATTAAATTAATTTAAAATGTCAATTATTTTTTTCACACTTGCTCCAATGAACACAAATGATGCTTAAAAGCAAAACAAACAAAACAGTCTTGATGCTTCTGGTTGGGCAATCCTGAGAGGAAAGGATAACATATAGCCAGCATTATTTAAGGGACTGAAATATGAGATGAATCATAATTATTCTGAATATTCTCAATTCAAGTTTTTGTTTTGTTTTGTTTTTTATGTTTATGCTATTACAGATGTCCCATTTTCTCCCATTACACCCCTCCACCCAGGCTGCCCCCACTTCAATATTCTTAATTCAAGTTTTAAAGCATAATTGCAAATAACTAAATGCAAAATGTAAAGAATAATCCAGAAACACAAGAATAATAATCACAATATCAAATGCAAATAACTAGAGATAAGAAATTTCTTCACTAAAACTATGTCAGTCAAATTATTTTTAAGGTCAATTTACATGCTAACACCACAAACTGCACAGTGCAAACAAACAAAAAACCTGTCAGTATAATCAGGCCAAACTTAGTAAAGAATTATTCTATAGTCTAAGTTTAATTTAAATAAGTCAAAACCCAAAGAAGAATTTTGACCCCCTCCTTATGATTTGTAAATTACTTTTACAAATTTAAAAGTTCTTTAGCTTTGTAAATCACCTTTGGGATAAATTAATGATTAGTAAGTAAAGAGTGAAACAGCACATTTAGCAGCATTTCCTCATCACTGACAGGAGGAAAAAGTATGCATCACACTGATTGTGAAACAGGGTTGAAATGACAGAAGGAATGAGCACACAACAGCTCAAAGTGATTATAAAGCATTTAAAAATCTGATATGCTACATAAATGCTATATTTTCAATAAATTTTAAAAAGTAAAGGGTAAAAAATACAAAAAATAAACTACATGTGAGGAAATGAATGTTCCAGGGTCCTGGAGATTATAACTGAAAGAGAATTTCCATAAAGACTAAAATAGATACATTATGCATCAGTAGGATATGAATAGAACAAAATTCAAGATAATAATACCAATTATTCCCCAAATAAGGCGGACCTGAAGAGAAGAATCTGTTCAGCTTGTGTTAAACCAGAACAATAATTCAACCTAGTGCAGGATAAACATGACAAAATTTTGAAAGCTCAAATTGAAAAAAATTAAGTGGACAATTACCTCCCTAGAATCTTTGCTCACATTTCAAGGTATTGGCATCAAAATAAAGTAGAAGAATGCCAAGTAATTGCATGCCATCCTAGGAATGGCTTGCTGGTTCTCCAATATGGTACATCTGCTGAGGTACCTCTGTGGTACATCTGCTGAGGATACAAAGGTTCAGACTATTTGGGAGGAGAGAGGAAAGGAGCAGAGCCAGCACAGAACAAAATAAAACCATTTAAAAAATCAAAGCTAAAGCCATAATTACAGCTATCTCATATAAGCTCTTGTATCAATTCTATGATGTTGGGCAAAATATCCCTTAAATTAGTAAGAGATGTCTCCAACTCCAAATGATTTTCTGAATTCAAATAAATACATCCAGGTGGTGATATCACCACTATAAATCTCTTTTATCTAAGAGAAGACAACTGTACTTATTCTGAAAACAAAATTAGTTCCTTTTTTTCCTTTTTTTTGGGGGGGGATCCTCTTTATTCCAACAATCTGAATATCAACCCCTTTATAATATAGAGTGTATTGGATGAAGTTTACACTGCAAGTGCCCCTCAGTGTGGTAGAGTGGAAAAAGCACAGATAAAAAAAGCACTGTGGGTTCAAATACTTCCAGAATACAGGCTTATCTTTACTACCTGCTAGTTCAGTGAACATTACCAAAAAGGAATATTTAATTTTTTTTAATTGTAGTATAATTGACATATAACATTACATTAGCTTCAGGTAAAAACATAATGATTCAATATTTGTATGTGTTGCAAAATGATCACCACAATAAGCCTAGTTAACATTCATCACCATGCATAGTAACAAAATTTTTTTCTTGTGATGAGAACTTTTAAGATATACTATAGTTATTATGCGATACATTACATTCCCACAACTTATTTATTTAATAGCTGGAAGCTTGTACCTTTTGGACCCCCTTCACTCATTTCACTCCTCCTGTCCCCCTATCTCTGACAATCAGTATGTTCTCTGTATTTATGAGCTTGGTTCTTCTTTTCTTTCTTTTCTTTTCCCCCTTTTTATGTCTTTGTTTTTTAATATATTTTATTGATTATGCTATTACAGTTGTCCCATTTTCCCTCCTTTATTCTCTGTGACCCACACCCCCCCCCATTGCCCGCCCTTTAGTTTTTGTCCATGGGTCATACATATAAGTTCTTTGTCTTCTACATTTCCTACACTATTCTTAACCTTCCCCTGTCTGTTTTCGACCTACCACTTATGTTACTTATTCTCTGTACTTTTTTCTCCTCTCTTCCCCTCCCGCTCCCCTGTTGATATCCCTCCATGCCTTATATAAATCCCTTTAACATGTCATGTAATAAAGGCTGGGTTATGATGAACTCCTTGAACTTGACTTTATCTGAGAAGCACTTTATCTGCCCTTCCATTCTAAATGAAAGTTTTGCTAGATAGAGTATTCTTGGATGTAGGTCCTTGCCTTTCATGACTTGGTATACTTCTTTCCAGTCCCTTCTGGCCTGAAAGGTCTCTTTTGAGAAATCAGCCAACAGTCTTATGGGGATTCCTTTGTAGGTAACTGTCTCCTTTTCTCTTGATGCTTTTAAGATTCTCTACTTATTTTTAATCTTGGGTAATGCAATTATGATGTGCCTTGGTGTGTTCCTCTTTGGGTCCAACTTCTTTGGGACCCTCTGAGCTTCCTGGACTTCCTGGAATTCTATTTCCTTCACCAGCTTAGGGAAGTTCTCCTTCATTATTTGTTCAAATAAGTTTTCAATCCCTTGATCTTCCTCTTCTCCTTCTGGCACCCCTATGATTTTGATGTTGGGACTTTTAAAGATGTCCTGGAGGTTCCCAAGCCTCTCCTCATTTTTTTTGAATTCTTATTTCTTCATTCTTTTGTGGTTGAATGTTTTTTTCTTCCTCTGGTCCATTCCATTGGTTTGAGTCCCAGTTTCCTTCTCATCCCTATTGGTTCCCTACACATTTCCCCTCATTTCCTTTAGAGTATCCTTCATTTGTTCCTCTAACTGCAACCAAATTTCAGCCAATCCTGTGAGCTTCCTGATTACCAGTGTTTTGAACTGTAAATCTGATAGGTTGACTATCTCTTCATCACTTAGTTGTATTTTTTCTGGAGCTTTGATCTGTTCTTTCATTTGGGCCTTTTTTTTCCTTGGCACACCTGTTACTTTAAGGGGCGGAGCCTTAGGTGTTCACCAGGGCAGGGTAACCCATGTTGCTATATTGTGATGCTGCCTATGGGGGCGGGGTCTAAGCAAACAAAGGTGCTGGCTCCACTTTCCACACTTCCCCCACTACCCACAAGCAAGTTGGGTCCTTCTGTGCTGGCTCCAGGGTGGGTGGGCAGGGTTGCATAATTCCAAGTCCCTGTGGGTCTCTCCAATGAACTCTCCTGTGAGGCTGGGAGTTCCTCCCGCCGACGCCTCAACCCCCACAGGTGTTTTCAATTGGTGGTTTAGAGGCTTTATTTTCCCATGACGGTGTGTTGTGCATTCTGCACCGCTCCCCAGCTTTTTCTCTCAGTTTATCTGCGCACAAATGAAGGATTTGAATGAGGGACCGCCTGGTCCACCAGTCTCGGCCCTGCTGGGTCCAGGTTGGCCAACAGTGGGTTTTGCTGAGTGTGCCAGCCTCGTTTTGGCCAGCACACCCACCACGGGCCTCTCAAGGCAGCTGCAGCATTGCCGGTACCGCTCCACAAACTACTGTCTCGCCACGTGCTCTCCACCCGGCTCCAGCCCGCTTACTGGTCTGGATAAACGTGTCTTCTTTAACTTCTTGGTTGTCAGATTTCCACTCAGTTTGATTTTCTGTCATTTCTGGCTATTTTTGTTTTTTAAATTGTTGTTTTTCCTCTTTTGATTGTGGAGGAGGCATGGTATGTCTACCTACGCCTCCATCTTGGCCAGAAGTCCACCTGGGTTCCTTTTTTTTTAATGTGATCTAAGAATTTATAACCCAGGAATAGCTCCTCTACACTACCATTGGTAAAAACATAAAGAAAGAAGACCAAATTTAATTATGACAAATCAGAGTACAAATGGCCTCCTCTCCATTCCTCCCTTTTGGACTCAAATTTTAGTATAAACAAGAAATATTAGCAATCCATTCAAGTTGATAACCTTAAAATTTGAAGCTCTTCATAAGTGCATTTATTATTTATCCATCTATATATTTATTTATCAAAAACATTTTGAACACCTACTATATAGAACATATACTACATTGTAGTAAGTACTATGTAACTTTCCAGAAATCAAACTCTTTGCAGGTGACTGCAAAATTCTGTTAATGGCCTGACAAAATGAATGATATTTGTCCTCTACATAGAATGTTCTATCTTCCATATTTCTAGGAACTCTAACATCTAAACACATCCCTACCTCCTCTACATCCCTGCATAGATCACAGGTTTCTATCCTCCTTATGGTTATTTGTTAATATTCTTGTCTTCCTTCTGAACTGTAAACTCCTCAAAGCAAGCACTCTATTCACCCATGTAGCTCCCGCCTACTCCATCACTGAAAGAATGAACACAATGCCTGGTACATCACGTATGCTTAGAATAGCTGGATTGTGTAAGACATCATGGAGGAGCAATAGCATGAACTGCTAAAGGAGGGAAAACTCCATAGTGCAGTGGCTGAGCATTCTCACAAATAAACAAAATTAGTTCCTTAGCATAAGCAACTAATATAAATTAATAATGCAACATAACAATGCTCATGTGCTAGGAGTTAGAAGAGAAAATGGAGAAAACTGTATTCGAACATCAACTTAAAAAAAATAGCATTCCAGATATCCCGGTGCTCCAGGTGAAAGTGACACTCTCCAAGCCTCTATACCATCATTTGCAGGAATAGGAGAATCCTAAAACCTTTCATGCTCTTGACAAACGTCCCTCCCTCCTCTCCACTCATGACACCAAGCCTCACCACCACTGTCTGCCTAGAGTCCATTGGGGTTAACTTGATTTTCCACTTTTAAGAAGCCCAGGATTTTCAGTTCATTCCTTCTCTTTTAGACTGCCATCCCATAACAGCTCTTTTCATCTTCTTCTCTGGCCTTATTCACCATGTCCCAACTCCTGCAGTACTTCCATCATATCCATCAAAATTCATTATCATGAGTACAATCCATCCTCGCTGAAATCCTTCTCTTGACTCTCTCCTGTAGCTCCTTGCTCCAGAGTGATACCTGGCTCTCCCAGGAGGGCTCAGCTTCTTCTTAGCTGTGTGACTGAAGGCTGCTTCCTTTTCCACACTACCCTAACAATAGTGCCAAAAGGGAAGTTGGTGTCCTTCTTCTCCTCTTTGCCAAATGATTCTCCTTTCCTCTTCCTAAAGGCACCACAGATCCTCAGGACTGCTACTGAGCAATACTCATTATGAGCAAACCATTCTTCCTCCCTTAAAGCCTTTCAACACCTTGCTCCTTCTTGCAATCATCACTGACATCTGGGCACAATCCCTTCCTTTTTGGAGTTCTTTAACTTTTAACTCATCATTAATCCCTAGACAAAACCCTGAAATAATTCTTGGTGATTTTGTTTTCCAGTTAACAATAGTCTTTCAGGTCCTTGCACCTTTCCTCCAATGATCCTGTACTCTGCCCAAATTCAGCTGCTCAGACCTAGGTTATAGATAAGAAGTCTTAATCCTTCAAGTAACCTCATTATCAAGCAACCCACTCTCCGATCACCACCTCCTGTTTTCCATCTCAGTCACTTATTCTTGACCCTAGCAAGATTTAAAATCCATTGATCTTGTCACCCTGTCCATGCCCTTAACACCCCTTTATGTCCTCACTTCTCACCATCCCTACTTAAATTTTATCTCTTTTTTTATTATGAGTAGACTTGTTTTTTTAAGTAACATTAAAACATTTTATTTGCTCACTACAAGTGAAATTTTGGGCATATTATTCAACCTTGATAGGTCCCAATTTCTCTTTTTTAATAGAATTTATTGGGGTGACATTGGTTAATAAATTATGTAGGTTTTAGGTGTACAATTCTATAATACATCATCTGTATACTGTATTGTATGTTCACCACCCCAAGTCAAGTTTTCTTCCATCACCATTTATTGCCCCTTTATCCTCTTCTACCTCCCCCAATTCCTCTTTCCCTCTGGTAATCACCAGACTGTTATCTATATCTATGAGTTTTTTTCTTTGCTTAATCTCTTCACCTTTTTCACCCAGCCTCCAACCCCCTTTCCATCTGATAACTCTAAGTCTGTTCTCTGTATCTATGAGTCTGTTTCTGTTTTGTTAGTTTATTTAAAATAAATTATATACATTAGATTAAAATAAATTAATACATTAGATTCTACATATAAGTGAAGTCATATGGTACATGTCTTTCTCTGACTAACTTACTTCACTTAGCATAATACTCTCCAGGTCCATCCATGCTGTCACAAAGGCAAGATTTCCTTCTCTGTACAATTATTTCTTTACTATACTCTTATGGTAAAATTCTGACCACATTTAAACCCAACTTGCCACCTACTGTGCTCATCTTGACCTGGTTTGAGAAGCGTGTTCACTCCCCAGATATTGAACTCACAATCATTCTCACTCTGAACACATGACCACTACCCCCAAGAGGACCCTTAATGCTGGTGGACAATGAAACTGTGGAGGTGTGCTCAGGTCACTCTACCACCCTTCTGGAGGATAACTCTGCACTGTTCCCTCCTCGGATTTTCAATACAACCTCTCCCATTTACACCCTCGCCTCAAGATTTGGTTTTATTTTTCAATGAGAAAATAGGTATAATCAGAAGAGAATACCTTCAACTCCCACATATCTTGACCTGCCTGTACCATGAGCCTATCCTCTGACTTTTCTCCTATTATTATTAACCATTTTCCATGCCCCTAAGATCAAACCCTCCACTTCTGCATGAGGTCCCACCCCATTTCACCTACTCTGAAACACAAGAGTAGCAAGTCTCACATCTCCCTCCTACATTATCAATCAATTTTACATTTCTACTGGACCTTTACCATTAAGCACTTAACTGTGTGATATCTCAAATCTTTAAAAACAAAAGATCCCACATTTTCCTGATGCACGACCAACTTTTTGACATGTGAGTCTAAAGAGTTGTCTCTACTCTTGCTCTCTCCTATTCTCTCTCCTACCAGTTTCTCCTTAGCCTTCTCCCACTTCAAATATGCCTTTGCTTACCCTTTGCTCACATCTTTATTCCAGTCTGATCTGTTCAAAAAGGCCTTCCTGATCATCTTACTGAAAATTGAAAGCCCCATGCCCTTGCCCCTCAACTCCCTACTGGCTTCTCTGCTTTGTTTTTCTCCAAAACTCTCCTTATCACGTATCATCCTCTATATTTTGCCCATTTCCAATTTTAGTATTTTGCCTATAAGAATGATAGCTCCATAAGATCCAGATAATTTGTCTATTTTATTCTCTGTTTTGTTTGCATATCGAATAGTAAATTGCCAATAGAAATGTAATGAATCAAGAAAAAGGTTTAGGAGAATTGTACAGTAGCATAGTGATAAAGAGTAAGGTTTTGAAATCAGTCCTCAAATTGAATAGAAGTGTTGAGCCCTTGGGCTTGTCGTTTACCCTCTACAACTTGGTTTCTGTTTCTGCAAAATGTGTATAATAAACTATGCCACATTATTATTAATAAAATTAAACAAAATGCTATAAGTAAAGCAGTCATCAAAATCCTCAAAACACAGCAAGCAACCAAGAAATGAATGGCCACTTTTACATTATCCCAGATCAAAAGGTACAAGGCAGTTTTAATGCTTATGTTCTGAACTGCTACATATTCTAAACTTCCAATATCCCAAGGTCCCAAAAGACGTAGTACCAGCTTGGACAATTTAATATAGATATTACTATAATCCCAATACTTTGGACCTAAAATGGAAATGTTGTTCTACTGTATCACATATGTCTATCATCACTTTTCATTTATTAGCTACGCTTTTGCCCCATTATCATGCATTCAAATTTTTCTAGGCCCTGAGGACAGTAGTTCCTGATATTGCTACTGAGTTCCCACACAGCACCCAAAAAGGCATAGAAAATCATGACAGCGATACAAAGCCTGGCATGTTCACAAGAAGGGACCTGAAGCAAAATGTAATCATCTGCTTAAAAACCTCCATTATCACACTGTTATCACTGTGGGGCATTACAGCATTATTTCTCATGCTGTCTTTAAGAATAAGGTGAAATAAAAGTAAGCAAAATGG
The DNA here is from genome assembly GCA_004026765.1 of Micronycteris hirsuta. Taxonomy (NCBI): domain Eukaryota; kingdom Metazoa; phylum Chordata; class Mammalia; order Chiroptera; family Phyllostomidae; genus Micronycteris; species Micronycteris hirsuta. The sequence continues at coordinate 14,124 of PVJI01016070.1, forward strand.
AGTATGGTGAACACAAGCTACTTCAAATGCACAATGAAGGATTTTCGGGGTTCAAATGCCTTTTCATATATAATTGATAAAGAAGATAGAATCACAATAGTTTAGAGTTGTTGGTGCAGAATTCTCACTTTGTTGATAAGGAAACTGAGTAATATACAGCATAGGGAACATAGTCAATAGTATTGTAATAACTGTATGTGGTGACAGATGGTTACTAGACTTCCTATAGTGATCACTTCATAAGATAATATAAATGTTGAACCACTATGTTATACACCTGAAACTAATATAATAGTGTATGTCACCTACAATTAAAAATAAGTTTAAAAATATAAATGAGACTGAAGAGGTCTGCTGAGTTAGTATAAAGAGAATGGGCATGGAGAAAATGCTTCCCCGTGGGAAGAAAAGTAACATCTATAGAGAAAATTCCCCATAGCAGAGACAGGCAGGCAGCATAATAAAATAGAAAGGGCACAGAAATAGCAACCGGCACAGCACTCAGTGCAACAAATATTTGTGCAGGAACTGAACTAAAAGTAAAATGACCTGAATTCTGGTTACAGCTCTGCCCAAACTCCCCTTGAACAAGTTACTTCACCTCTTTGTTCCTGTTTTTCTCATCTTTGTACTTACATTACAGTTGGTAAGTTCCACCAACTTAAGGGCATGTTTAGGGGGTTGGTTGTAATTTACAGGGGTAAGAAAAAGAAGAGAAATTTTTTTGTGCTAAGACTCTCATGGCTATTCTGGGATATGAAGGCCCAAATGTCACATTCTTTCAATACATTTTTAAAAATACACATTTAAACAAAAGGGTAAGAATAGACAAAGAGTGGACTGCCCATTTTCCCAAAGAAAATGCATCGTAAGATAGTCAGTATTCTGAGATGCCATTATATATTAATATTTTAAATATATATTAAATCTATTATAGCATTTTTAATTTTCAAAGATTTTATTGACTGTGTGTGTAAGACGTTAACGAGAATCCAAAAATGCAAAATAGTAAGAATCCCTTCTGCTATATTTGTAAAGCTAAGGGAAAATTTTATTTTTCCAGAATTTGAGGATGTAATCCATGACTTCTCCAGAAAGAGCTTTACTAACTTTTTTTTTAAAATAAATTCAACTGCTGTGCATCATGTCCTTAAATACATCATCCACAGATGATGACTAACTCACAGTAGACCCATCTCCTCTCAAGGACTGGTTGAAACACTGCCATCCTTGACCCTTTTAAGTATTGTAGTCATTAATAACAATTTTTACATATAACTTTCTTAACATTTATAAAATAACCCCCCCAAAACCTTGCAAGTTAGACAAGTTTACTTTGCATATATATTTTTAAGTAGCAGTGAAGAGACATAAGTGATATCCCTCAAGAAATAGCTCTGTTATAACCAAATCATATATACAGCCACAAGTCCCAGTTTTAATTCTCGGAACTAACCAGCCCAAAATGCTTCTAGCTAACTGGTGAGACAACTTAAAACATATCACAACATAAAGGTCTTATGCATATATTTCTATTTATGGTATTTCTAAACATTACCAGTTCTATGTGTCAAGCTATGTAAAATTTGAGAACTAGATTATCACACTGCACTAAATAAGTCTTGGGGTATCCAACATGCCACCCACAGGCCATATGAAGCTTTCAGAATTGAAGATTCTCATACATATATAGCAGATTTATTCCAAAAAGTAAAACTTCCCTCTACCCTAACCCAACATGGCTCTCACATATGGGAAATGTTTATTGTTTGAAAACCCACCAATGTCCATGATTTATAACCAGAAAATCAATTGGCATCTATGAGATCATGACCCATAGATCTGTAAGCAAAGTTGGGTGGGAGTATATTTCCAAATAAAGAGAAACTGGACCATAAAAGAGCCTAATTTAGGGTCATCTGGTTAATATATTAATGGTTAGCAACTTATGAAATGAGATCTCAAAATTTAAAAAACATCCCACACTCTTCTTATCCAGGACCAATTTTTGACATGTGACTCTAAAAAATCACCTAACTCAGGGTCAAGTTGTTAACTTTTGAAGATTAACTAGGAGTTAAAGCTTATATATTTGGTCTAAAACTGAATTCCTTGCTATATAGTTCCCTTAGACTCAATCAGAGTCAAAAATATGAATGTTACACAATAAGATGTCCCTCAGCTTTCAGTACAGTAAGAACATAAAAGCACTGCCAGAGATATTCAGCGTGATTCCTGTTTATGACTTCCTATATTCTGATGATGGGATATGTAAACAATTACCAAAAATACTGAAAGGAATCACAAAGGACACAGGGCGTCTGGGAGTGAATAAACAATGCTCCCTCCAAACCTGCTGCTGTCCGTTCAGTGCCAACATTTGGTCCCTGACAAAAATTTCTCTTCTGAGGCACTATCTGGCCATTTATTATGTTAATCTCCAGTGTGTGAAGGGTTCTTCCTATCAGAGAAATCACCCAACAGTCACCACAGGATGCTTCTTATTTTGATGACTAATGGTACATGCTGGGTCTGGAGGAGGGAATCATTGATTTATTTTTGCCACTTTCCCCTGGCTGACAGCAATTTAAAAGAGAAGGAACAAGTCAGATAACTCATCTGCCTACTTGGCATGCTTGGTAGTCATGGGAGCCCATATCGAGGCCATCTGTTCAGGTCCCAGCCTCTCCAAACATACACAGAAAGATGGTGTCAAAAAGGGTGTGCTGTAGTCCTGCTAATGAGCCACCAGAGGTAAACCAGAAGACCCAGACTGAGCAACCCACTCATTTCACTTCTCTCTCAGCAGTCAAGTACAATCAAGTCATAGATGTGTGCCAAAACAATTATTTTTAAGTTGATTTGCCAAACAAATTTTCAGTTGACTTGAATATATCTGGCTTAGCCCTATCTCACAGACATGTAGGTAGGTAGATCCAGTGAATCAACAGAAATGCACCTTGCACACAGCCTCCAAAATAAACCTGCCTCATAGGACGTTATGCTCAGCAACTGCCTGATGGTGTGCTCCCGTACCTTCAAACTCACCTCTCAGATGCCCCTAAATTACTGCAGCCAGAAATGCTCTCTGCAGCATGCAGATGGTGTCTACTCTCCAGAAACAGCAGTGTTATGTAGTTCTACTCAGTGAAAAAAAAATCAAGATATTCTCTCTTGCCTCAACATCATCCTACTGCACAAAGATTCATGATCTGTTAAAAAGAACTGCCAATCACTACAGATTAGACTGAGATAAAATAATGCATTAGCATTAGGTTTTCGTCATCAGAATTCTAACTTTGTGTTACATGCACAGTACTAATGAACTCTACTGGCAATGACTTAGCCATCTAAGATATTTTAAATTTTGCTTGTTGTACTCTAAAATGTCTTACTTTTTTAGTTATCTTTGAGATGATCATCTGAAGGATGTCCTAGATTTTTCAAAATAACCCATATGAAAACAAAGGAACTTCTAAAATCTAGGGCCACTTTAGCAGTTGTGTTGGTGGCAACCTTCCAATCCCAACAAAGCACCTGTTGTCAATCTATAGTACCATCGAAAGCTACCAGGCAGCACCACATCTGACTAGAAGCCACAGTGTTAAAACCATCATTATATGTTCTGGGTTTTTTCCTCTTCATACCTCCTTCAAACTAAACTACCTTCCCATCTATGCACATTCTCCCATTCTTTCAGGGACATTCTTATATCTCTCTACAGGAAAAGTAATTCAGGATTACATGTTCTTACTTTACATGTCTCAGTTTATATATCTGCATTTCCAACTAGGCTTCCTGTTTTGTAAAGCCTAATACTCTAATGCTACTGTGCAAAGAGAGAATAATATTATCATAGATAAAGTACCATAATGTTAGGCTTCATATCATCATTCTTTGATAATTTTTCCATATAGACTATTTTGTTTGGTCCTTTCTGATAAAACTTCCATTGGTAAGATTTTGGACCTGGTGGATTTTCTAAATTACTTCTAGTTGAATTATCTCTATATGTATATACCAATATGTTCCATGTATAATGTAAGTCTTCTCAATAAGACCAGTTTTTTTTTTGTTAAGATCAAATAATTTTAGCAGACATACCCCAACTCTATTCCTACCAACAAATGAGATTCAGCCAAATTTTAGGAGAAAAGAGGAAGTAAAGCCCAAGTGCCCACTAAAGTAAGACATCAATGAGATGCACTCCACTTTACCCTGCAGAACCTGGAAAAGTTCAGGAGTCGGAAGCACGAGGTAGAGTGTAAGAGAAGAGTATATTAGAGTAAGAAGATTTGAAAATTGCTATAAGAAAATTTTATTTTCTTGTGTCTCTATCTCTAACACAAACTGTTGCACGATTATCCAGACCTTATTCTAAAAGAGTGTTGAGATATATTCTATAGACAAATTGAGCCTGAGAATCTCAGAACTCAGGACATCAGGGACAGTGCATGGTGAGATAATAAAGCATTGAGACATCCAGTCCTTCCTTCCAACCAGCACTAGAAGGTCAAAAGCCAGGTTTATACTTCCTTGAAAGGAAATTAGAGGAAAGATATACCATACTCACTTTTAGTGGTCCCTAACCAAGAATGATCCGGCTGGTGACAGGACAGCTGATCAATGAACAAACACAACTATCTCACAAAGCTTATATCACTATTTAAGCATGAACAGGAGGAAACATGCAAGGATTTCCAAACACTGAAAAAAGTCTCCAAATGGAAGACAGAGAATAAATATGGGAAAAATGAAAATTTAAAATAATTAGTAATTGATATAAAATTTAGTATCAATGAATTAAAAATAAGATGTCATAAATAGAAATAATGAAAAACAAAAAAAGGTCTTTGAAATTAAAAAATATGAAAGTAAAATACTTTTTAATCCAATAAGGAGATGTTTGCTACACAGGAAAAAAGACAAAAAAAAATGGTTTATAAACAAACAAAAAAGAGAAAAGCAATTTAGAAAATCCATGTAGTCAAAAAATCTAATAGGAGTTTCAGTAGAAAAGACCAAACAAAACAGTCTATATAGAGATTATAATCTAGAGATTAGAAAAAAATAATAAAAACATTTCTCAGAACTGAATTCTGTGGGTCTCTAAATTGACAAGTCCTTAAAAATGTATAGCAAAATCAATAAAGATCCATATTATATACTTTAAAATTCCAGGTTATGGAGAGAGAGAGAGGATCCTGTGTAAAGAATTAGAGAAAAGTGACATTGGTTTCTTAAACATTAACATTGGAAGTTGGAAGACAAGCAGATTTATGCTCAAAGTTCTAAGAAACACGTGCTGCTGAGGATGTGGAGAAAAGGGAGCCCTCCTGCATTGTTGGTGGGAATGCAGACTGATGCAGCCACTGCGTAAAACAGTATTAAAAACTGAACTGCCTTTTGACCCAATGATCCCACTTCTGGGACTATATATAAGTATCCTGAAACACCAATTTGAAAGAATATATGCAGCCCTATGTTCACTGTAGCGTTATTTATCAATGTTAAAAAATGGAAGCAGCTCAAGTGTCCATCAGTAGAAGAGTGGATAAAACAACTATGGGGACATTACACAATGGAATTCTACTAGGCCATAAAAAAAATAATAAATAAATAAATAAATAAATAAATAAAGAAAGAAAGAAAGAAAGAAAGAAAGAAAGAAAGGAAGGAAGGAAGGAAGGAAGGAGGGAAGGAGAAAGAAAGAAAGAAAGAAAGAAAGAAAGAAAGAAAGAAAGAAAGAAAGAAAGAAAGAAAGAAAGAAAGAAAGAAAAGAAAGAAAGAAAGAAAGAAAGAAAAGAAAAGAAAAGAAAAGAAAAGAAAAAAAAAGAAAGAAAGAAAGAAAGAAAGAAAATTTTACCTTTTGCAGCAGTATGGATGGACCTGAAGAACATTATGCTAAATGAAATAAACCAGTCAGATTAAGACAAATAACATATGATTTCACTCATATGTGGAATCTAAAGAATAAACTGAACTAACAAGCAAAATAGAGACAGATTTATAGAGAGCAGGCAGGATGAAAGCTGAGGGGAAGATGTTAGGGGGAGGGATTGAGCAAAAATGAGAAAGGACTCATAGACATGGGCAAAATTATGGTGATGCAGGAGGAGGGGAGTATAAGGGGACTAAATGGTAATGGAAAAACTACAATAAAAATTAAGAAAAAGTTAATAAAATTTCAAATGAACTTTGATCAATTCCACTTACTGAAAAACAGAACAATAGTATCTTCAAATTTCTGGTAGATTTAAAAAAATTCAGCCCAATTCATCTCATTCGTAATTTTTTCCTAATGGTGCATGGCTCTGATTTTCTTTGAAAAAGTGTTTTTGTAATCAAATTTCCCCTATTCCTATCTTTTATGGTATTTTGGAAAATCCCTTAGAGAAGAGCCTTACAGTATGGAATTGGAAGTAATTAGATTCCATTTCAAAAAGTATTTCCTGTCATAAAAACAGACACATAGATCAATGGGACAGAACAGAGAGCCCAGAAATAAACCCAAGTTCCTATGGTCAATATGACAAAGGGGGAAGAAGCATAAAATGGAGTAAAAATAGCCTCTTCAACAAATAGCATTGGGAGAGCTGGACAGCTACATACAAAATAATGAAACTCGAGCACTAACTTACACCATACACAAAAATAAATTTGAGGTGGATAAAAGACTTAAATATAAGTTGTGACACCATAAAAGTCCTAGAGGAAAACGTCAGCAGGAAAATCCCAGACATTCCATGCAGCAACATCTTCATTGATATGTCCCCTAAAGCAAGGGACATAAAGGGAAGAATAAACAAATGGGACCTCATCAAATTAAAAGGCTTCTGCATGGCTAAAGAAAACAGCATTAAAATGAAAAGAGAAACCACGTGTACGGGAAAATATATTTGCCGATGATTACTCAGACAAGAGTTTGATCTCCAAAATATATAAAGAACTCACACAACCCCACTCTAGGAAGACAAAAAAAAAAAATTAAAAATGGGCAAAGGACTTGAACAGACACTTCTCCAAGGAGGACATACAGAGGGTCCAGAGACACATGAAAAGATGCTCAGTATCACTAGCCATCAGAGAGATACAAATTAAAACCATAATGAGATACCACCTTACACCATTAAGAATGGCAATCATACACAAAGCAACAAACAACAAGTGTTGGAGAGGTTGTGGAGAAAAGGGAACCCTAGTGCACTATTGGTGGAAATGCACACCAGTGAAACCACGATGGAAAACAGTATGGAATTTCCTCAGAACACTAAAAATGGAACTGCCTTCTGACCCGGCAATTCCACTGCTAGGATTATATCTAAAAACCCTGAAACACCAATCCAAAAAACCTATGCACTCCAATGTTCATAGTAGCACAATTTACAATAGCCAAGTGCTGGAAGCAACCTAGGTGTCCATCAGTAAATGAATGGATCAAAAAAGTATGGTACATTTACACAATGGAATGCTATGCAGCAGAAAGAAAGAAGGAGCTCCTACCCTTTGTGACAGCATGAATGGAACTGGAAAGCATTATGCTAAGCGAAATAAGCCAGGCGGTGAAAGACAAACACCATATGATCTCACCTTTAATAGGAATCTAATCAACAAAACAAAGAAACAAGCAAAATATAACCAAAGACACTGAAATTGAGAGCAGGCTGACAGTGACCAGGAGGGAGAGGGGATGGAATTTTAGGGGAAAAGGGTGAAGGGTTTGCAGGAGCAATTATAGAGGACTCATGGACAATAACAGGGGAGGGGAGGCAGAAGGGAGGTGGGGAGGGCTGGGGGTTGGAGAGGGAAGCAGAAAACTGTACTTGAACAATTAAAAAATAAATTAAAAAAAACATAATTCTGCTATGACTAATAACTGGACCTCATCATGAAGATCAGATCTCTCTTAAATTCTATCCACAATAAAATATATGATATCTGGGGGGGGGGAATAAATAAATAAAAGAATACACTTCACTGCCAAATTGAAAAAAAATCAAAAATTAACTCATGACTTAAAACTGTTCACTTTCTAATCATCCTCTAATGCCTTCAAGGGCAATGTAGTGGCTAGAAATTCTCAAGATGCCATTACTATCATTATGCTGAATTATTTACAAACTTGTATCAAAGTACCAGATTAAATTGCTTTGGTTTTATGTATAATTCCTCTGATCCTTGGCAATCATTACTTATTTACAGCTTCCATAATTTTTCCCCTTTGCAAATAAAAAACAAAGTTTCTTAAAAAAATAAATAAAGTAAAAAAAAAAAAGTATTTCCTTTTTGAGAAACTGAGAAAGAACATGTAACAGTAATGTTAGTTATAGCCATGATCATCCTCCAGTTACATATAGGACTATCAGCAATTCTTAACCTTCACATCCTTGCCTTACAGCACACAAACATGCATGCACACACCTGTGTACATATACACAAACTCCAAAGAAGAGAGTTAATTAGTTCTAGGTCCACAAAACTTGCAAGACTTTTACCCTGAAATCTTGTCATGCACCCCCAAATGTCTTTTTGTTTACAATCAGATTATCTGTTACCTTGCCAGTCCTCTTGCCTATCAATAATGTTTCCTTATTCTGAAACAGTAACTCCTATCTAGGATGGCCTTTTATATATGGAAAGAAAGAAACTTTAAACAAACAAACCATAAAATCAATATATGAACAAGAAGACTGTAATTAACATGCAAAGAGCTTCTTATTGTAATAACTAAGACTCCTATAAGAAGAAAACATAATCATTAAATTATCATGATAAATGTATTATTGCAGGCATTCAGAGTCCTTAATAAAATGACAATCGTTCTACTCAAAAGTGTAAGAGTCCCTCATACATCCATAATAGTTTAGTCAATTGAGAAATATTTACTAATTACCTACCATGTGCTCAACATTAAACCAGATGTTGAGATTTTTCTTAAAGTAAAATATGTGCCATAATTACAGTAAATATGTAATTATTGTAAGAAAACTAAGCATCAAGTAGACCTCGGAATAAAGTAAAATAACCAAAGAGAAGCTTCCAAGAGGAGGTACTGTTGGAGATGCACTTTGGAGGCATAATTAAGGGGTAAAGAAAACCTCTCTAAGCCTGGGGAGAAAGAGGACCTTTGTTTGTGAGAATTACCAACCAAAGTCATTATAATTAGAGAAACCCCTTATCAGTTATGTCCAGGTGAATATGAAAAATCAGACAGGGAGCATTATTGTTTCCACTTCACGTGGGAATGTTCATTCTCAAAGAGTCTTAGGCAAGCTGTATGGAATTAATGAGTGGATTAAAAAAAGCTGTGGTTCATTTACATAATGGAATACTATGCAAGAGTAAAAAAGAAGAAACTCTTACATTTTGGAACAGCATGGATGGACCTGGAGAAAATTATGCTATGTGAATTAAGCCAGTCAGTGGAAGAAAAATACCACATGATCTCATGAACACAATAAACTAATGAAAAAGATAGTAACAGAAGCTTAGATGCAAAGAACAGACTGACAGCTGCCAGAAAGGAGTGTGAGTGATGGGGGACAGGATGAAAGATGGTAAAGGGATTAACCAAAGAACATTTATACACAACCCATGGATACCACAATAATGTGGGGATTGGCTTGGGATGGGGAGAAGATGGGGTTGGGGAAGGAAAGGACGAGGGAAAATGTGAGAACAACTGTAAAAGCTTAAACAATAAACAATAGAAATAATTAGGAGGATCCCTGACTAGTGTCCCTCGGTTGGGTGTGGTGCCATCCCACAAAACCAAAGGTTGCCAGTTGCATACCTGGTCATGGCTCCTGCCTGGGTTGTGGGTCTGGTCCCCAGATGGGGCACGTGTGAGATGGGGCATGATCAATGTTCCTCTCAAATATCAATGTTTCTCTACCTCTCTTTCTCCCTCCCTTTCCCTCTCTCTAAAGGGTACCTCCTGAGTATTCAGTCCCTGCACTGTAGTGCCAAGCAATTGGGAGGGAGAGCAGTAGGTAAGTACCACAGCTTTAAGATGCTAAACATCAAATAAGAAGAGATGGTATGGCAGAGAGTCTGTCCCTTTTGAAGGTGCAGACATTAGGAAAGCTAGAGAGATAATTAAGGGACTGGGTCCCAGTGTAGGATGGGTGTAATCCAGAAAAAAAAAAAAAGTGGATAGCTTTACAGAGAAGGGACTATTTCTTTCATATGAGACTAGAGAACAATAAGAGGATAATGTTTTTATTCATGCAAATAAAATAGAAGAAAAAGCATTCCATTATGACACAGGTGGCAAACACAAGGCCAGAGGGCCAATCTGGCTCTCCACCTTTTTTTATCAGGCCTGGCACCTTGTTTCTACCCAGCGGCAGCACCAAAGTCTTGCTTAACTGTTAAGGAGTAGTTACATTTATACAGCCCTTTGAAGGCAACCTTGAGGCTGACGTGGCACCCGGTGAAAATGAGTTTGACACCCCTGCATTATGAGGACACAAATTTATCTTAAAGATCCTGTGTCATTGAAAATAACACAAAGTAGATGTAAAATATCCATCCGTTTATCCATCCATCACCTATCCAATAATCTATTCACTCATTCCGCAAACACCTTATAGATTGTCTTTAGCACACTTGGAGGTTTTAGAAGATATAAAAACATATAGTTCCTTCCCTGGATGTGCTCTTGATGTGTAATTAAAGGCTCTTCTTTTATTCCTTCCCTAACTCACCTGACATCCCTATTATCAACTCAAAGCAACAAGCCTCACAAAGCTGCTATTTGAAATATTTTTATGATTGAAAAACAGGACATTTTTCAAGAACTTGTTATGTCTTTCTTACAACGAATGAAAGGCAGGAAATTGACACAAAGCTATGGTATTACCCTTTTTTTTACTTGAAATTGAAAAATAATTAAAGCCACCTAGCAATAATAGTTGATCTATTGAGGAAGAATGCCACATAGGTGGCAGGCTGAGATTGGTGTGGAGATACTGTTAGAAAGGACTCCCAAGGCTATTTTATTTGTCTCTGAAGCTATTTTCTCTCCCTTGCCTTGGTTATTAACTTATCCATAGATCCACGCTGCCACCCAACCTGACCCTGCTCAATATAGAGTTTCCTAACCCACAGGGAAGCCACAGGACCATTTGTTAACAGAAGTAATTACAATTTGAGAAATTCACTCACTAGTCAAAGCTTCTGCTAATAAAATTAGACAATCAGTGTTTCAGATACTTTTAAGGTCTCACTAAAAGTGTATAGCCATTTTGATAAATCCAGAACTTAAAAGGCAGTTTTGTGCTTCAACCTCTTCATTGAAGGACTAAGTATTCATGCAGCACTCTTCTATAATGGGACAGTAAAAAGTGGTGGAAAGCAAGCTATAGTGTAACACCCACTTTCCAAGCCTGGTACCTTCTGAATAGTCAGTCCCTGCACTGCAGTACCACTGGAGAGATTTTCAGATACAAAAGGCAGGGAAAGCATTTGGAAATACTATGCATAGGGCTCAGTGCTTCTCTGAATTTGCTACAAAATTCAAAATAAGTCACTTAAGATTCTGGGCTTTAGCTTTCTCAACCTTAAAAACAAATAGAAGATGGACAAAATTAACTCAACATTCTATGATTCTACCTATGCCCCAGCAATGGTGTCTACTTCAGAACTTATTTTTAAGCCGCAGACCATGTCAGTGACTAACTCTAAGGCCATGCATAATACCTAACCTGTGCATCTATGATTTTACCTAATTTAAATAACTCAGACATAATAATAATCCAGTAATCAAGATTATAACAGCTCAAGGAAAAATAACACAGAATCATTCTAAATAGCATAACATAGAATCACTTTAAACAGAAATCTAACTAAAAATGGTGACAGCTTTCCCATATTTGCTCCCCACAATATCCTAAACTCATCAAAAACCATCAGTGGAGAGCAAAATGGGCCAATGGACATATTTTGGAAAACACATTTCCATGGTGGGAGAAGGTGAAAATTGAGAATTTTGCTGACCATAATGGTTTTCTTAGTCAAAATACTTTCTTCTGTAGGAATAGAAGTACTTCAGCAAGAGTTGAAATTATAGAACAAAGTTACTAGTGTATAATGTTTTCAACTACAATATTAAAACAAAATCAGCAATAATAAAAGCTTAAGGAAACATCCCAAGCTGGAGATAATTTACTTTGAAATTGTTAGCAAAACTTCTATGAAAGATTTGTTTTTGAGAATAAGCACATTTAAATGTCTCTCAGGTATTGGTGAATCCATTCATAAATCTATTCAACCAAGTGCCATGAAGACATAATAAGAGCTTAAAGTCTAAGAGAGAGGGGTAATCGCATACAGAAAATGCTAAGAGAGGATTGAAGAAAAACAGTGGTGTAGAGGTAAATTATAAATGCAAAGGAGGGAGTGGTCAATTTCCCTGAGAAAATGGACAGAGGTCACACATTCCAGGCAGATAAAGATAGCTGCCAAATAATAAGAAATGGCCATGGCCAAGAAAATATCAACAAAATGCAAAGGAACCAACCATATGGGAAAATTTGCAAATGATACCTCAGACAAGGGTTTGAGCTCCCAAATACATAAAGAACTCACATGACTCCAATCCAGGAAGACAAAAAACACAATTAAAAAATGGGCAACAGATCTGAACAGACACTTCTCCAAGGAGGACATACAGAGGGCCCAGAGAGATATGAAAAGATGCTCAGTATCACTAGGTATCAGAGAGATGCAAATTAAAACCACAATGAGATACCACTTCACATCAATCAGAATGGCCATCATAACCAAATCAACAAACAAGTGGTGGGGAGGTTGTGGAGAAAAGGGAACCCTAGTACACTGTTGGTGGGAAGACAGACTGGTAAAGCCACTGTGGAAAACAGTGTGGAATTTCCTCAGAAAACTAAAAATGGAACTGCCTTTGACTCTGCAATTCCACTGCTGGGATTATGCCCTAAGAATCCTGAAACAACAATTCAAAAGAACCTATGAATCCAATGTTCATAGCAGCACAATTTACAATAGCCAAGTGCTGGAAACAACCTAAGTGCCCATCAGTAAATGAATGGATCAAAAAAACATGGTACATTTGCATGATGGAATACTATGCAGCAGAAACAAAGAAGGAGCCCCTACCCTTCTCGACAGCATGGATGGATCTGGAGAGCATTATGCTAAATGAAATAAGCCAGGCGGTGAAAGACACACACCATATGATCTCACCTAAAACTGGAACCTAATCAACAAAATGAACAAGCAAGCAAAATATAACCAGAGATATTGAAATAAAGGACAAACTGACGATAACCAGAGAGGATGGAGGAGAGGGATAACAGGGGAAATAGGGAAGGGTTGTCAAGGAACATGTATAAAGGACACATGAACAAAGCCAAAGAGTAAAGGGTCGAGAGTGGGAGGTGGAGAGTGGTGGGCATGGGGGATTGGTGGGGTGAAAATGGAGACAACTGTACTTACACAACAATAAAAAAATAAATTAAAAAACAATAAATAGCCAATAGCTGAGGTGTTCTGGGCACTGAAAGTTGCTCCTTATAGCTCATGCATGGATTTCAAGGGCAGTTATTGCAAGTGCTTTTTAAGGAGGATCTAGTCTGCCAAGCTAAGGCATCTAGATTCCATCACTAAAGGGCTTTAAACAGATGAACCACATAATCACATTTGCCTTTAGAAAGGTAAATGCACCAGCTGCATGAAGAATGGATCAGAGGGGTATGATATTAGAGACAGAAATATACAAGAGTGTTGGCTTTCAAACTAAATTTAAGTGGCCCCTTTCTACAAATTCTATGGGTCAAACTATCTAAACATAGCTCTAATATTCTCATATATCCTCTTAAGAAACAGCAAAATCTAAACATATTTTAAAAGTTAATATGTTTTTTAATATACTGTTAGATTTTCTTAGCAAAAAAAACATGAAAAGAAAAACTACTCAAGGTTGACATTAAGACACATCCCTTGAATGGCTGTTTTGATCATTCTAACCCCATCTTTCTCTGTCTATACTATTCAATACAATATGGTTAAAATTTTGTGGGAAAAATACACACTCTAATAACCATGTTCTCTGCCTTGTGTTTTAGTCACAAAAAGAATATGAATTGCTTTTTAAACTAATTATATAATTTATGGCAAGATCTGTTTCATTCTTAGTTATAAGTAAAGTTATTAAGGTAGAAACTGCAATCCATATCCTATTTTATTTCTACTAGAAAAGAGGAAATGAAATTCATCACATAAAATGATGCTCCATGAATAAATTACCTCATGTGTATATTTTAAAATTCCTTCATACCTATTAAAAACTAAATTAATCAAATCACTTGGGTGTCAGAATGGTTTAAAAAGATATTGTCAAAATGCTACAATCTCTGATAAAGATTCCTCTAACCTCTTAAGGAATATGAATCAAAATAGAACTGCATCCTTAACCTTACCAAATATATTAACCATTGAAATTGTAACATGTGTTGCTTCTGGATAAAAAAATTCATGTTTGCTTACTTGGGCAAATCACTATTTAGATGTGTAATGCAAATGATGAATATTGCTAGAATAATTTTTTGAAAATCATAATTTCAAAAATCAAACTCAATTTTCTTTCTAAATAGAATATGGTCTAAGAGTATTTACTTGTTCATTGATTTAGATTTACTCTCCTATCCTATTTGGTTCAGACGGTTTGCCAGTTTAGTCCACTTTAAACATGTCTGAGCATTCATTACATGTTAGGTTCTGAATGTACAAAGAAAACATAGTAAAGCAGGGGAGAGATGCTTAAAGAGATAACTGCAATGTCAAGTGAAAGACAATCATACATGAGCCCTATCTGGAGACTCAGAGAAGGCTTCCTGGAGGAAAGGAGTTAAAGTAAGGATATTCCAGATAAAGAAATGTGTGAAGGGCACTTGATGGACTTATACGGCCCAAGACACAAGGCATGAAGCAGAATGATGTGAGGAAAAACTGTTAGCACATGAATGTTCCTGGAACATGATATACAGAATTAGGAGCTGTGGGAGATTAAGCTATGAAAGCAAGTGGGAACCGAACCTGGATGCTCTTGTAGAAACAACTATTTGAGCCTGGCTCACTCTCCCAGAATAGAAGGAGATGAAATTTTACCGAATTCCAGGTGAGGATCCTTCTAATATAATCTCTTATTTATGGTCTTCATTCCACTAATAACTTATGTAATCTTCTCTGGAAAAGTCACTTAGTCTTTCTGTGTTTTTTTTCCCTTTTGAGAGATATGCTACCAATCTACTGAGGTATATTAAAGAACTAAAATAATAATAATAGTGCTTTAAGAGCATGACCACATTATTATTTTAAAGTATGTTATTTTCATAATAATAATAATTGTTATGCATAGAGTGAGCCACCCCAGGTGAATAAAAAATAGTAAACATTTACATTGTGTAGTATGTTTGAGTAGTATTTATTTGTATGTATGGAATGCTATAACGATTTTATTAAACATGGTACTATTTTGAAATGTCCTTTCTTTTTATTTTTTGGGGATACGATGTTATCCCAAAGGAAAAATAATGAAACAAATAAAAATTTTCTCCATCCTCCAACCTAGCTTTGTCTCCTTTCTTTCCTTTCTGCTTTCAAAGCATACCTTCCCCACTTTCTAGAGTAAAAGGCTGGAACGGATCTATCTCATATTTTTATGTTGGTATGGATTTGTTGCTATAGCTTTCCCTTTTCCAGAAATAATAATTTTTTAAATCATATACCCAAACCACCTGTATTATCAATAAAAATGTTAAAATTTCAAAAGCTAATATTGAGTTCACTAAAAATTCATCAGACTAACCTTATTTATTTTTACAAAACTCTTACTGGAAAGATATAATGAGAATATTGTAGTGATAATATATTCTTATTCAATCAGAGCTCTGGCAGGATTTCTCTTGCCCTTCCTTGGGACCAAAGAGAGAAACTAATCAGGAATATCCCAATTAATTTAATTGATTCAATACTCAATAACCTGAACAAAAGTCTGTTGATTAGTGGATTAACATTGCTAGGACATTGAAGGGAGGGGATGCTATTGTCCTCTATTAGACTTACTATGTTTAACATTCTTATCTATAAATGGGATTAAATGTCTGATTATCAAATTTCTATGATACACAGATCCAAGATATAAAGATTAAAAAGTACTTTAAACTTATTCCAAAGTCTAAAAAATTGGGTTGAAATCAACAGGACAAAGTTTAACAACATAAAATCCAGTTTTGAAATTCAAAATTAAATTGTAGTACAGGGGAAACCTAATCTAAAAATGCTTATAAATTGGTATACCCATAATACAGAATGCTACGTAAGCTATATAAATTATACAGCTATTATAAATATAATATGCTATATAACTATATAACTGAAATTTAGAAATAATAAGTAACCCACCCAAGGTCATACAGAAAATAAGTGATAGTAGAATGTAGAGCCCAGGTACACCTAATTCAATTCCTGTATTCTTAACCACTATGCACATTGCTTCCCATCGCTGAGCAGAACAGAACTATATTTGCTAATATGAAGAGACATCATAATATATGACAATATACAGAGCCATATATAGTCTGTAAAATGAACAAGAGCTCATGATACACACATAAACATATGCATATATATTAATATTCATACTTATTTATACATACCATACATATACATATACACACATGCATATGTATATTTATGTACTTTTATCAATATAAAAAGCTCATAGAAAAAAGTCTTTTAGGTTAAAAATTTTTGAAATTGGATGTTTCTGGGTGACAGCATTATTTGGTGATTTTAAATTATTGTTCTTTTTCATCTGAACTTTCTAGTTTTTATACTAGTCATATATTGCTTGTATTATTAAAATGTATCATGCAAATAGCTGAAGCACTGCAGTGATTAGAATTTTAACATTAGTCAGCAGTGTGACTCAGGTGCTAAAATCATTAAAGCAGTCCTAATGTGTATTAGATAAGGATCATGTTCAAAGAGAGGAAAATAAGACTTTTGTGTGTTTTGTGCTGATATCTATAACACTGCATTCAACCGAATATCCAAAAGGGAGTATCAAGATGGCAGGAGGTCTGGACACCATATCCTGAAAAAAAAAAGTTGAAGTAACTTAGCTCTCTAAGCAGAACTTAAGGAATGAAAACCTTCTTCTTCCTTTTTTTAGCGCTACACCAGGGAACGCACAGCATGGATAAACCCACTAGTCATTAAATAATGAGATACTTCTAGATGGGGTCCAAGATGTCAACAGAGTAGATGTAAACTAAACTCCTCCCAGGATCAAACTGGAATTACAACTAAATAGTAAAAAGTCAACCTGGATAACCAACTGAACACTACCTGGAGAGAAGTCTATAACCACGGACAGACAGAAGAAACCACTTCTCTACGATGAGACTAGTAGGGAGTGTGGAGGCACGAGATGGCTGTCTGGGTCGCCATGGGTGACAACTGAAGTTCTGGAGAGATAATTCAGCAGCCTGGGGGTTTCCCCCTAAGATGTGTGGGGTCTAAATGCAAAGCTGCAGTCCCCAGTCTAAAGCACCATAACTGGTTTTTAAAAAAAGTCATTGTGAAAAGCAGCAGGCTTTCTCTCTGCCAGGGAGAGATGACTAGAGACAGAGCCTCTTAAAGGGCCAATGGAAAATGTTTCATTTGCAGCCACTTACCCTGGGCTCCACGGAGAGAGGGCAAAGCACACTAGAGCTTCCTGATGATAGTCTGGGATTCATGGCTCTGGGGAGAGATCTTAAGGGGCAGCTGCCAGGATCTCAGTGCTCACTCATTCCCCATACTGCAGAAGCCATCTTTCTAGGGCAGAATACTCACCTCCATGTGGCAAGAGCCTGAGAGGACACGATAACCCACTGACAGAAATCCCTCTCACCTCACCCTGCAGAGCTTAAGTGTGAATGCTAAAGAGTACAGCTGCTGGTTATTTCAGTGGAAAAGTCTAACTGAAAACCTGCGGACCAAGGCAGAACTCTAAGAGCGACTTTAGCTGGCCCTCCTGGAAACTCAGAGCTGGTAAAAGCCAGCTTTGGGGTGCAGCTTCAATCTCTCTGCACACACTCAGGCCCAGCAGAGGGAGCCACATATTTTGAATTGCTGATAGCTACAAAGTAGTTGCCCAGGGCTAGTAACAGACAATATCTCAAATAGACCTGCACCACAGTCTTTGCAGATCTACCTAATACACAGAGTCAAACACAAAGGGGCAGACAAAGTAGGAAGACAAAGAAACAACCCAAAAATAAAAGAACAAGAGAATTCTCCAGAGACTTCCTGCCAAGATGGAGGCATAGGTAGACACATTGTGCTTCCTCAAACAACCAAAAGGACAACAAAAATTTAAAAACAAAAAACAACCAGAACTGACAGAAAATCTAACTGTATGGAAGTCCAAGAACCAAAGAGTTAAAGAAGACATGTTCACCCAGACTGGTAGGAAGGGCAGAGCCACACAGCTGGGAAGAGAGCAAGGTGGCAGCTGGTGGACCAGGGGGGGCTTGGCCAGACCATGGCTGGTAGAGCAGGCAGTCCCAAATTCACCTGCAGATAAAGGAACAGCTAGGGAGCAAAATAGATCTTGCAGCCCAGGGTTCCAGCTCGGGGAAATAAAGCCTCAAACCACCAATTGAAAACACCTGTGGGGGTTGAGGCAGCAGCGGAAGTAACTCCTAGCCTCACAGGAGAGTTCATTGGAGAGACTGATAGGGTCATAGAACATACATAAGCCCACCAAACCAGGAATCAGCACAGAGGGGCCCAATTTGCTTGTGGGTAGCAGGGGAAGTGACTGAAAGCCAACAGAGAGCAGAGTAAGCACCACTGTTCCCTCTCAGGCCCCTTCCCCACATACAGCATCACAATGCAATGATGTGGACTACCCCACCCCGGTGAACACCTAAGGCCTCCCTTATATGTAACAGGTGCACTGAGAAAAAAATATGACCCAAATGAAAGAACAAATCAAAGCTCCAGAAAAAATACAAGTAAGCCATGAAGAGATAGCCAACCTATCAGATGCACAGTTCAAAACACTGGCAATCAGAATGCTTACGGAATTGGTTGAATTTGGTCACAAATTAGAGGAAAAAATTAAGGCTACACTAAGTGAAATAAAGGAAAATATACAGGAACCAATAGTGATCGGTAGGAAACTGGGACTCAAATCAATGGTGTGGACCAGAAGGAAGAAAGAAACATTCAACCAGAAAAGAATGAAGAAACAGAATTCAAAAAAATGAGGAGAGGCTTAGGAACCTCCAGGATATCTTTAAATGTTCCAACATCAGAATTACAGGGCTATCAGAAGGAGAAGAGGAAGATCAAGGGATTGAAAACTTACTTGAACAAATAATGGAGGAGAACTTCCCCAATCTGGCAAAGGAAATAGACTTCCAGGAATTCCAGGAAGCTCAGAGAGTCCCAAAGAAGGTGGACCCAAGGAGGAACGCACGAAGGCACATTGTAATTACATTACCCAAGATTAAAAATAAGTAGAGAATCTTAGAAGAAGCAAGAGAAAAGGAGACAGTTACCCACAAAGGAGTTCCCATAAGACGATCACCTGATTTCTCAAAAGAGACCTTACAGGCAAGAAGGGGCTGGAAAGAAGTATTCCAAGTCATGAAAGGCAAGGACCTACATCCAGCAATACTTTCATTTAGAATGGAAGGGCAGATAAAGTGCTTCGCAGATAAGGTCAAGTTCAAGGAGGTCATCATCACCAAGCCCTTATTATATGAAATGTTAAAGGGATTTATGTAAGAAAAAGAAGATAAAAAATATGAACAGTAAAATGACACCAAACACAGTTGTTAACAACCACACCTAAAACAAAAGCAAAAGAAAACTAAGCAAACAACTAGAAAAGGAACAGAACCACAGAAATGGAGATCACATGGAGGGTTATCAACAGGGGAGTGGGAGGAGGAGAGAGGGAGAAAAGGTACAGAGAATAAGTAGCATAAATGGTAGGTAGAAAAAAGACAGGGGGAGGTTAAGAATAGTATAGGAAATTTAGAAGCCAAAGAACTTATGTGTATGACCTATGGACAAAAACTAAAGGGCGGGGAATGGGGGTGGGGGAGTGTGGGGCAGAGGGGAATAAAGGGGGGGAATGGGACAACTGTAATACATAATAAAACATATTTAAAAAAATAAAAATAAATTTAAAAAGAGAGAATTATCCAGAAGAAGAGCTAAATGAAATAAAGGCAAGCATTTAACAGATATAGAGTTCAAAGTAGTAATTATAAGGATGGTCAACAGCATGAAGAAAGACATGGAAATCATAAAAAGGAGCAGTCAGAAATAAAGAATGCAATACCAGAAATAAATAATACAGTGGAAGGAAAAAACAGTAGGTAAAATGAAGCAGAGGATAAAATCAATGGTTTTGAGGACAAGGTAGAAAAAACACCCAAGCAGAGCATCAAAAGTAAAACAGAATTTAAAAACTGAAGATAGTTTAAGGGACCTTAGGGACAACATGAAGCCTAACAACATTTATATCACCGGGATAGCAGAAGAAGAGAGTGAGCAAAAGATCAAGAACTATTTGAAGAAATAATTACCAAAAACTATCCTAACCATGTGAAAGGAAAAAGACACAGAAGTCCAGGAACTGCAGAGAGTCCCAGACAAAATGAACCCAAAGACACCTACAACAAAACACATTATAATTACTACAATAGCAAAGTTTAAAACCAAGGAGAAAAATCTTAAAAGCTGCAAGAGAAAAGCAGTTAGTTACTTAAAAGGGAGCTGCCATAAGACTGTCATCTGATTTCTGAAAAGAAACATTTCAAGTCAGAAGGAATTGGCATGAAATATTCAAGATGATGAAAATAAAGGACCTACACCAAGGCAACTTTAGCCATAAAAGATGTAATTCAAAATTGAAGGAGAAATAAAGCGCTTACCGGAAAAAAAAAAATGTTGAAGGAGTTTCTTACCACCAAATGAGTATTACAACAAATGTTAAAGGGCTTGCAGGAGAAGAAGAGAAAGAAGGAGGAGGAAGAGGAGGAGGAAGAAAAGAAGGGAAAAAACACAGGAAAATCATTGCAATAAAATGGCAATAACTGGGAAGCAATACTCATATCAGACAAAGACAAAATAGACTTCAAAACAAGGGCCACAAAAAGAGACCCAGAAAGTCACTTTGTAATACTCAAGGAAAGAATCCATCAAGAAGACATAAACATTGTAAATATATATACACCCAACATAGGAGCATCCAAGTATATAAGCAAAATCTTAGAGGACTTCAGCAAAGATATAGACAGCAACACACTTATACTAGGGAGTTTTAAAACCCCACTGTCAAAAATGGATACATCTTCCAAACAAAATACCAACAAAGATATTGTTGGATTGAACAATGTCCTAGATCAAAAGACTTAACTGATATATATATAGAACCTCTCATCCCAAAGAAGCAAAATGCACATTCTTTTCAAATGCACATGGAACATTTTCAAAGATACACCACATAACGGGACACAAAACAAGCCTCAACAAATACAAGAAAATTGAAATTACATCAAGCATTTTTTCCAACTACAAGGGACTGAAACTAGAAACTAACCTCAAGGAAGAAACTCAAAAACACTCAAACTCATGGAGATTGAATAGCGTGCTATTAAACAATGAATGGGTTAAGAATGAGATCAAGTAAGAAATAAAAAAGTTTCTGCAAACAAATTAAAATGAACTCACAGTAATTCAAAACTTCTGAGACACAGCTAAAGCAGTCCTGAGAAGGAAGTTCATAGCAATACAGGCCTACCTAAAAAAAGATAGAAACATTTCAAATGAACAACCTAACCCTACACCTGCAAGAATTGAGGGAACAACAACAAAGACAGCCCAGAGCAAGCAGAAGGAAGGAAATAATCAAGATCAGAGCAGAATTAAATGACATAGAGATTAAAAGAACAATTCTAAAGATCAATAAATCCAGGATCTGGATCTTTGAAAAGATAAACAAAATTGACAAGCCTTTAAGCAGACTCATCAAGAAAAAAAGAGAGAGTACTCAAATAAACACAATCAGAAATGAAAGAGGCGAGATTAAAACTGATACCACAGAAATACAAAGTATTGTAAAAAATCACTACAAAGAACTATATGCCAAGAAATTTGAAAACCTAGGAGAAAGGAAGAAATTTCTGAAAAACATAATCTTCCAAAACAAATGAAGAAGAAACAGAAAGCCTGAACACACCAATAACACCTGACAAAATTGAAGTGGTAATCAAAAAACCAGTACACAAAAGCCCTGGACTGGATGGTTTCCCAAGAGAATTTCACAAAACATTTCAGGAAGAGCTCACCCTTATCCTTCATAGACTATTCCAAAAAATCCAAGAAGACAGAAGAATCCCAAACTCTTTTTATGAAGCCAACATCATCCTAATCCCAAAACCAGACAAAGACACAACAAAGAAAGAAAACTGCAGACCGATATCGCTGATGAACATAGATGCTAAAATCCTCAACAAAATTTTGGCAAACCTCATGCAGCAATACATTAAAAAGATCATACACTATGATCAAGTGGGATTCATCCCAAAGATGCAAGGGTGGTACAATATTCGTAAATCAATAAATGTAATACATCACATAAACAAATGCAAAGACAAAAATCACATGACCATATCAATAGATGTGGAAAAAGCATTTGATAAAGTACAGCACACATTTATGATAAAAACACTCAGCAAAGTGGGAATAGAGGGACCATTCCTCGAAATAAGAAAGACTATATATGAGAGAATTACAGCCAACGTCATACTCAGTGGGCAAAAACTAAAAGCTTTACCACTAAGATCAGGAACAAGACAAGGATGTCCACTGGTATTCAACATAATATTGGAAGTCCTAACCACAGTGATCAAGAAAAAGAAATAAAAGGTATCCTTACTGGGAAGGAGTAAGCAAAACTGTCACTGTTTGCAGATGACACGGTAGTATACATGGAAAACCCTATGGTCTCCACCAAAACACCACTCAACTAAATGAGTAAGTTTAGTAAGACAGAGGGATACAAGTCAATATTCAGAAATCGAAGGCATTTTTGTACATCAACAATGAAATATTGAAACAGAAATCAGGAAAAAAGTCCCATTTGATATAGCAACAAGAAAAATAAAGTACCTAGGAATAAACCTAAACAAGATAAAAGACCTGTACTCAGAAAACCACACAACACTGAAGAAAGACATTAAGAAAGACATAAACAGACTTCCAGCAAGATGGAGGCGTAGATAGACACACTGTGCCTCCTCACACAACAAAACGAGGAAAAACGATTTAAATAAACAAAAACAGCCAGATCTGAGAGAAAATCGAACTGAGAGGAAGTCCAACAACCAAGGAGTTAAAGAAGACACATTCATCGAGACTAGTAAACAGGGTGGAGCCAGGCAGAGAGAGTGAGGCAAGACTCTGGTTTGTGGGGCGGTACCGGCAATGCTGCAGCTGCCTGGAGAGATCCGCGGCAGGTGTGCCTGCACAAAATGCGGCTGCCGCGCACCCGGCCCACCCGGACCCAGCAGGGCCAAGACTGGCGGACCGGGCAGCTCCTCATTCGCCCGCAGAAAAACCAGGAGAAAAAGTAGGGAACGGAGCAGACTGCGCAGAGCATCGGCGAGGGGTAATAAGACCTCAAAGAACCGATTGAGGACTTCCGGCAAGATGGCGGCATAGGTGAATACGCCGTGTCTCCTCGCACAACAAAACAAGGAAAAAAACAGAAATTTACCCAACCAAAAACAGCCAGATCTGACAGAAAATCGAATTGAGAGGAAGCCCGACAACCAAGGAATTAAAGAAGATACATTCATCCAGTCTGGTGAGCCGGGAGGAGCAGGGCGGAGGGAGAGCGTTAGGCGACCCCGCGGCGAGCTGGTGAGCAGACGGCAGGACCGCGGTTGGAGAGGTGGTTTCCGCGGGGCTGCAGCACACTGAGACGGGAGTGCCTGACCTAAGTGCCACCAGCACCCAGCTCATCTGGACCCAGCGGGGCTGAGACTGGTGGACCAGGCAGGTCCGAATTCGCAGGCAGACCGACCGGGAGAGAAAGCAGTGCACAACTCATCTGCGCAGATTGAGAGCACCTGTGGGGGTGGAGTCGGCAGCGGGAGGAACTACCAGCCTCACAGGAGAGTTCACTGGAGAGACCCACGGGGGATTGGAGCTGTGCGGCCCATCCACCGACCCCGGAGAGACCCCCAGAGCCAGTGCAGAGGGGCTCGAATTGCTTGCAGGAGGCAGTGTGGGTACGGAGAGCGGAGCAGGCGCCATTGTGCTCTCAGGTCCTGCCCCCACAGGCTACGTCACAACACAGCGACCGTGAGTTTCCCTGCCCAGGTGAACCCCAAGGCTTCGCCCTCCTTATAGTAACAGGCTCACCAAGGGAAATAAAATGGTCCCAAAAAAGGAACAGATCAAAGCTCCAGAACTAACTGACCAAGAGGTAGCCAACCTATCAGATGCACAGTTTAAAACCCTAGTAATCAAGATGCTCACAGAATTCAACGAAAAATTTTTGAAATTGCTTGAACAAATGAGGAGAGATCTGCAGGGAACCAATAGGGATAAGAGGGAAACTGGGACTCAAATCAACGGAGTGGACCAGCAGAAAGAAAAAAACATCCAACCGGAAAAGAATGAAGAAACAATTCAAAAAATGGAGGAGGGGCTCAGAAACCTCCAGGACATCTGTAAACGGCCCAACATACGGATCATAGGGCTGCCAGAAGGAGAAGAAGAAATCCAAGGAATTGAAAACTTATTTGAATACATAATGATGGAGAATTTCCCGAAGCTGGTGAAGGAAATAGACTTTTGGGAAGTCCAGGAAGCTCAGAGAGTCCCAAAGAAGTTGGACCCAAAGAGGAACACACCAAGACACATCATAATTACATTACCCAAGATTAAAAATAAGGAAAGGATCCTAGAAGCAGCCAGAGAAAAGGAGACAGTTACCTACAAAGGAATTCCCATAAGACTGTCAGCTGATTTCTCAAAAGAGACCTTACAGGCAAGAAGGGGCTGGAGAGAAGTATTCCAAGTCATGAAAG
>PVJI01016071.1:0-39085 GCA_004026765.1 Micronycteris hirsuta
CAGGCATGGGTTTTAATCCTGACTCTGGAACATACTGGCTGTGTAACTTCTGTTCCACAAACCTGAGTTTCTCATCCACAAAGGAAAAGATGAAAGTGATAAGCCCAATGATATCATATTCATTGTGGTATCAGAAAAGGTGTCCTGAGAGGCAGAATGCCACAAAGAGAAGTACTCAGTCCCTAGAGACAGACCTGGCTTGAATCCTTGCTTAGATATTTATTATGTGACCTTGTGGAAGTTTCTTAAAATATCTGAGCCTGAGCTTTCTCAGCTATTAATTAAAGGTAAGAATAATTTCCAGTTGATATCAGGTAAGCAAAACACTATCACAATAACTGACACCTAGCATGTACTTCAAAATGGTTGCCCGTCACCAGACCCTGTGCTATGTGTTGGGCATGCAATGTGAATGAGAATACAGTTCATGCTGTCCAACGTGACTTGTAGGTTTTTAAAGAAAAGTACTGTCTGTCCACCCCTTTGCTGTCTTCTCTCCTCCACTTTCTTAGCTAGTACACCCCATGACGAGATTTCCCCACACCATCCTCTTCTCCCTGGCCTTTGCTAGATGAACTCTGTTTTAGCAACATTCCTTGAAAATATGGCACCCAGAATGAAAACTATCCAGCCAGAATGTGGTCAACTTGGAATATTATGATATGAGAGTTTGGCCTTGGCCTTAACCTGCACTTCAGCTGATTCAGGCAACATCTTGTTCATTTCTATATCCCTGCAATAGTCAGAGGAAACTACTGAGGAGCTGCAGAACTCATTAGCAGAGTGCGTAACCTGAGCAAGTATTTAGTTCTTTTAAGAAAGCTTAAAACTAAAGAGGCAAAGATCCTGTATGAGGATCCAAAGGAGAATCATGGAGCAGGAAGAGGCCATGAAACCTCCTTATTCTTTAAGCACTTGGGATTGCCCTGACTTAGTACCATTGAGAAGATGGATGTTTCAGTCTGGAGAGCAAGAAATTAACATGACTAACAGTAGAAATACTTACGCAGGAAGAAATAAGCTTTGAGTACATTTTAAAGACAGACTCGCTAGTAAAACTGAAAATATTTGTATTATTAATGTCAAATGTCCTCTTTTACAGCTCATAAATCCTCCTAGAGAGACGGAGTGGAGTGAGAGCAGATTTATACCCTCCTATTAGGGAAATCTTCTACCAAGGCCTCTGGATAACCCAAAGGGTCATCAAATCAGCAGCTTTAAGACAGTCAACAGGTAGTTACTCCAACCTCAGAATTTAAACAACCATTTTTTAAATTAGAAAAAAAAAAAGAAAGAAAATAGAAGTCCTAAAACGCAGATCACATTCTCTGAACATTCCTGAGGATCACTTTCTGCTCTTTGATTTATGTGCCTAGGCCTGAGTGTCAATACCCTGAGAAATCACAGCTGGATTGAAGAGATGAGCTTAGCATGAAAGTCACATTTTGTTTTATAAAAGCATCAAGGTTTGAATGGCTTGGCACCTCTTTAATCAAACCAGGGCCGCTCAGTCCAGGGCTTTGTGAGTGAGCTAATTAGTAATGTGCCAGAGACTTACCTGGTTAATCAAATGATTAATCACTTGGTAGACTTCATTCTCCTTGTTTCCTGGCTGTCTTTGGCTTTCTTATTTGGTTTTTTGTATTTTGGTGGGAGGTGGCGGGGGAGGAATTAGCATTTTAATAGCTGGCAGTCACTATTCAGGGTAAAAAAAATGGCATTGTCCCATTTTAACCATTTTTTGTACAAATAAAAGTGAGACAGAGGAGATTTTTTTCTAGGACAATGAAAAGAATAGTCCTTGACTATGGCTTCACCAAGAAATGTTAAGCTGTTTCTGAGGAAATACGGTGTTTGAGTAGAAGAAGGTTTTGGTGCCGTGGAAAGTTTGAGCGTTCCTTTACACATACAACCCTGGTTGGAGAAAAGGGCTTTGAACCTTTTTAGAAGGTTCACACGACTGCAAAGCAGCGGATTAGATTTGCACTTTTCTTCCTATTATTTATGTTTTAATGTTTAAAGTAACTTTTAAAGGGACCAGAAAGGTGGCCATTTTGGCAAACTATAACACAGAGAACAAAAAATGCGTATTTCATAGTTTTATTGAGCAATTGATTAAGTTAGCTTCAAGTGGACCATCAGGACATCCAAGTTTTGGAACAAGGTATATGAAAATATACGCATCTTCTTAACCAAAATGTGCCAGCACTGATCTGTTCCAGATTAATGATATTCTTAAACTTTATATATTTAAACTGTTAAGGAGCACGATGATCTTTTTTCACAGACAATAATATAATGGTCTGATTTCAATTCAATACCTTAAAATATTTGTCCACTATAAAAACATGTAAATAGCTAGGAGCCATAATAAATTCATCAGTTACCAATAACTCCCTCATTATGTCTCTATCGTCACCCCTGACAACCTGTCCTCCCACTCTGTTCATATGATCCATCAGCTCGTCCTTCCGAGCCCTGCAGATCTGCACCATGTACCACAGGACAACATCCCTGATAACCCCAGTGGAATTTTAAATAGATGATGACATAGTAACAATTAAAATTGTTTACCATATGCCATATACCTGAAACTAATACAAAATAATATTGAATATAAACTGTAATCCAAAAAAAATTAAGAAAAATTTGCTTACAATATTTCCTTTTGTTTGGACTCCCATGTAAATTTTCTCCCATTGGCATACATGTAAAATCCCTATGTGTAGTGTAAAGAAGGTGATCAGAGAAGTATTTTACTTTATTCAAGGTTAGTGTAGGTGAATCCTGAAGGTAGGTATGAACGATGTAAAGGGTCAATATGCCTCTGTCCTCTAAGACTAGTGATTCTTAGTCCATCTAGAAAGAGCAATATTTGAAATATTTCAAACTGCATGGTTTGTTGTCTCTTCAAAGACCCTGATCTTTTGCCATAATAAACCACTATTTCTAATAGGAGAGAGTTAAGCATTTCAGAGTTGGTGTGTGAAGAGTGTGTATGTGTGCATGTGTATGTGTGTGTGTGTTTGAGTCAAGGGAGAGCATAAGATTGATAAACCTTATTAGGTACACTAAAAAAGCAAGAAGAAATTTTAAACAAAGGAGTATTATTACTTTAGGGCAAAATGGAGAAAACATGGGAGAGGTGAACATTTAATTGGAGGGATCAGATTCCATTCATTGTTTCTTCATTAACTACTGTCCCAGAAGGGTCAGATTCCCTAGAAGCCTATAATATAGGCAGAAATTAGTTCTTGAGACAAAAGCTTTGATTAACAAGAAGACTCGTAAATGAATAATTTTTTAAACAAATGCCTCTAAGTTAAAGGACTCTTGGATAACTTAAAGACAGTCATCAAAAGATAATTCAAGATAAAGACTAAGGTTTTGCTTTATTCTCCAGGCAGTTATACATTCAAGTAGAAGTCCTAGGGGAGGAGATGCTGTCACTTCCTGGATCAGGCATATCCTATGGCCAGAAGCAGGCCTAAAAATATTGTGAATTAGGTCAAGTTATTAATTTCCCCTCTAATTTTACCCATATCCAATCAGTTATCTACTAGCTTCAGAATGATCTTTCTAAACACAGTCTGATCTCAGTATTCATAATAAATTGAAGCTTCCTTGGACTGGCTATGAGGTTGCCCATGATCTTCCCCTCCTGCCCTCCTCCATTATTCCTTCAACTCCACTATCTGCTTCCAGGTCACATTTACCCTAATAAGAGAAACTTTCGTGGCAAGTTGCAGCCCCCATTAAAGCAACACTAACCACCTTCAAGACTTCTCCTACAAGTAATTTCTGAAATTCTACTGGCAGATCCCACTCCTGGACAAGTCCACACCTGCATGGTACCCGCTGCTCCCCTATGCCACTCAACAAAGCCTTAGGCCAAGGTTCATAGCTGTTTTACCTGTGCTCTGTTCTGTCATGCGTCACCTTCAATGCCTCAAAGACTTCAATGTGCCAAAGCTTCGATGTGATTTTATGGTCAAATACAAGAGAATATTCCTTTTGTATAAATCTACAAGAATGGGAGGAGGGGTACCAAATTGTGTATCTTTTACCGCAAAGTTTGCAGACATTTAAACAAAGCAATTATTGCCCTGGCTGGAGTAGCTCAGTGGATTGAGCGCGGGCTGGGAACCAAAAGGTCCCGGTTCAATTCCCAGTCGGGACACATGCCTGGGTTGTGGGCCAGGTCCCCAGTGAGGGCCATGTGAGAGACAACCATACATTGCTGTTTCTCCCTCTCTTTCTCCCTCCCTTCTCCTCTCTCTAAAAATAAATAAATAAAATCTTTAAAAAAAAAAAAAGCAATTATTTCTGTTCTTATACATGACAACAGTGTGTTTCCTAATACCCAGGTCTCAAAAGATCTTAAAGCAAAGTGGCAGACAAGCCCACGTGGCGAGCACTGTACCTTGTCAGAGCCGCCTCTCCCTGGCTTCTGAAGGCAGATTGTTACTGTACCAAGATCTTTAAGAGGAATTCCTTCTCACCAGAGGATGTTTTTTCCTTAGGACTATGCTAGTCCCTCCCTAAAACCTGAGATCATTCTACTGATACTCCTCCAGACATGCTCGAATTGCTCAAACGTCTGGATCCCACAAGTGAAAACATCATGATTTCTTTCACAGGAGGATCCTCAATATCCCCTAAAATAGAACTCCATCATTCCTGAACCTGCAGTTTTCCAGACACTCTCAGACATGGCCCATGCTTAAGCTGAGACATGAGTACACCTTAATTTAAGGGTTGGGTGGAAGAAAAAGTATCTTGGGAAATTGTGGTATTTGGGCCACATATAGGAGGAAATGTAGGATTTATGCAAACACTACGGCAAATGATTCATAAAGAGAAAGCATGACAGAGAAAACAGAACCATTATAGAAGCAACATATCAAAATAATCCACTTAAATCAAATTTTGTTAAGATGTACAGAGAAGGATATACTAACTTCTTTAAAAACATAGTGACTTAAAGTACCTACTCAATAAATATTGTTGAATGAGTAAATGAATGGGTGAGTTGTTTTATTTTCTTTAAGCAAATTAAATTTGACTCTGAGCTCCTACATGCTAGGGTCAGGGAAGATTCAATTTCAGTCATTTTTTATGAGAATTTCCTTTCATTCCTTAGGTTTTAAAAACAACCTTGGAGGCTTATACAGTATTCACAAAATGTTAGGGATTACTCCATGGTGTTCACCATCCTTATAGTTGTCCGTTCTATACATGAAGTGACTGAGCAAATAGTCCTCCACCATCTGGCAGATGCCGGTGCTCCAGGTGAGCCCAGAAATGTCCTCTCAGCACAGCTCCGCCCCCAAGCCAACACTGCTCCAGAAGCGTCAGTGTGAGCAACTGGCTTCCACAAGCCTCTCATGGACAGCTCCCCATATTTGGTGCTTTTTCACATAGGTAACGGATCTCTGTCACTCGTGGAAACACCCAAAATTCTGCTAATTCTGCCTCAGAAGGAAAAAAGGGAAATCTATCCTTTGAGCCTGTACGAACTCTTTCTATTTCCTTGGACCACAGCACCGGCCTCTCTCCATGAATTTATGAGCCAAATGGAATCAGGGGTGTTTTTCTGCAGGTGTTTTCCAATTTCTGTTTTTAACCCTGACACATAAAAACTATTAACAATCCCCTAGACAAGGAACTCAAACTTACAACAGAGAGATTGGCTTTTTTTTTTAAGGAAAGGGAAAATGTCTCTTGATCTTTCCATTGTCGCTGGTGGCCAGAACAAAACCCACAACAATGCTGCAGTGGAATAGTTTCCCCCAACATTACACCAGTTCCTCTGAGACTCCGGGTAACAGTCTAGGTAAGATCTCTGAATCCGGACTTGGAAGACTCCACCATCCCAGACCCACTTCAGCTCATCACAGCTCCATTTTATTTCAGGTGAAGGTAGGTCCATTGACCTCTAAGACTATCATGGAGATCCAATGAGAAAGGAGTTTTACAAATGCTGAGGGCTAGACAGAGTACATGGTAGTGTGGACCGTGCCAAAAGTCAGCAGAAACCTAGATTAGCTAAGCCTGCTCTCCTGTGACCAAAAAAAGTCTTCAGAGTTGCAGTGACCCCTCTGGCCTCCAAACAGGTCCCACCTCCTCACAGGCTAGTTCTGCTGTTTCGTAATCCTAGAGAGAGAACGGACCCTAGTGGCAACCCACAGTAATGCCAGGCAGAAATGTGATCCCTGGGCCACTGCAGGGCAGGAAAGCAGGTCTATCACCTGTGCAACGTTTGCTGTGGGGCCTGAGGCCTGAAAGGCAGCTTTGTTCAGCCACCAGGTGAGCTGCAAGAGGAAGGTGCGTCTCCAGCCACTGCCACCAAGACCTGCACAAAGCGCTCATTCAGGAGCATACTCCTGGCTGGGCCTTCTGATGCTGCCTCTGACTTATTGGGTTGCCTGCACAGAGATTATTTCCCTGCCAGGGCACCCCCACTGCTGACCCCACGGCTGCACAATGCCACTCGGAGGGCACGGGTAGAATATTACATTCCAGAGAGAAAAGGCAATGCTCGGGCTGAAAAGGCCCGGCCGCAGTGTAGGACACTCCTCTTTCACCACAGAGCTCCCTGTGTCCCTACAGACAATAGGCCTCTGTCCGGCCCCATCTCCTAATGCAAGGACAGCTTACATGTTTTCATCTTCGGAAACTTCAAACTGCTCAGTCCCCAGGAACGGCTGTAAAAGGAAGCGTCTGTCTAGGAGGGAAGGGGAGAAGAAGAGGTGAGATTTGTTCCTTCAAAATGATCTCCTGGCCAGGTTTATTTATTCCATGGGCAATGTCAGGTTTTTCTAGTGTATCCTTTCATTCATTTAAACAGTCAATACTTCAATATCCATAGGTCATCAACGATGTGCTTGGCATCTTGCTAAGGTCTCTTACTAGAGATGCGGAGCCCTAGAGGGGAAAACTAAAGAAGATTGCCCTGCCCTGAAGTAGATGGTGTCCAAGTATCTGAAGAAGCATTTTGTGAATTAGTTTTGTGTTGGGCATCCTTTTCCCCACTCTATGCAGCACCTGGCTTTTGATCTTCATTCTGTCCCGACTCCTAAATCTCTTCTGATGTATCATGATGTGAGAATAAAGTCAAAATGTTGGGTTTCCCAGGCAATCTCCTACTGATGGGAATGCAAAATAGGATAACCCCTGCAGAGGATAATTTGTCAGTATTCAACAAAACTGCATATGTATTTACCCTTCAAAAACATCTCCATGAGAAATTTACCCTGAATATACACCTCTAATAACATGAAACTACATATTAACAAAGTTACTCAGTGTAGCATCATTTTTATGTGCAAGACATTGGAAATTACCTAAATGTCCAAGCATGGAGGAGATTGTTTGAATAAACCATAGTATTTCACAATGGAGTACTATGCTGTTCTACAAAAGAATGATGGTCTTTATACAATAACATGGAGAGATTTGTAAGAGATATTTTTAAGTGACCAAAGCACAATGCAAAAGAACATATATAGTATGCTACCTTTAAAAAATAAAAATAAAAGGGGAAATAAGGAAAGATACAAATCTGCTTGTCTTCACTAATAAGAGAAGACAAACTAGAAAAAATTGGCTACCTAAGGGTGAGGAAACAGGGAGTGGCACTCCTCTGGGTATAGCTTTTTATACAGTTTTGACTTTTGGATTATAATGGAGGCTAAAAATATGCCTTAAAGGATGTTATTGGGTCAGGTGAAAAGTTGGAATAAGAATAGTAGATTATATCAGAAAATTTTATCAGTGTTTACTGCAGTTGACAAGCACGTTGTTATGTAAGAGATATTAATGTTCCAGCAAATAGACACTGCAATGTTTAGTGAAAAGGCTCTAGGAGATGCAACTTCCTCAAAAGGTTCAGAGACACTGTGTGTGTGTGTGTGTGTGTGTGTGTGTGTGTGTGTGTGTGTGTACGGTAAAAAGAAAGGAAATGATAAAGCAAACAGAGCAGAACGTTAACAATAGGAAAATCTGAGTAAAAGGCTTATGGTTAGCCTTTGTACTCATCTCACTCTTGTGATTTTTTTAGGTTTTAAATTATGTACAACTTAAAAAAATGTTTAAATGTGGAGTTGGATTTCCACTGATGACATTTTAGAAGAGAAATGTGAACCTGATTGCCTCAGACTGTCCTGCTACTTCAGTTTTTATCAGAACCTCTGAATGCAACAGCCTCTTGGTCTACTATGGAGTCTTCCTAAAGTTAGTCTCAGAATTTGACAGGTAGTTTCATCCTGGGTGCACTTTTCACTACACCAGGCAGAGCCCAAGGTAAAGGAAGTTAAAGATTGCCTTGGTCGGGCTAAGAGGGCTTAAAACAAGAATAGTTGCAACATCATGCACCAGGATTAGACCAAGAACTTTATGCATGTTATCTCATTTAATCCTCCCAAGACATCGAGAGGGGGGCAGTAATGTTCTTGAGAAGGAAGCTAAGAAATAGGGGCTTAACCTATGAGAAGTAACAGCATCATGACTGGAATTCAGATGGTCTAGTCTCAACTCCTGTGCTCTCTAACCTTTATGATGCAACACCTACCCCAAAGGTAGAGAGATCAGGCTGACTTGGCAAAGCTTAACATTCTGCAGACCTTGGTTGAGAGGCCACATCCTTTATAAAGGTTTCCTTAAACCTTGGCGAGGTATTGCTGCTGTTTTTCCTAGTTTCCCATCTCACTTGGTACACACCACCGAAAGACACTACTGGCCCACGACAAAGTAAGCAAAAATAAAGACAAAGTAGTAAGTTTTTCACAAAGATGAATTACTTCCATTTAAATAATTGGTCTTTATTACAAAATTGTGCTTCTTGGTGTTGGAGTGTCATTTTTTAAAGAAATAAGGATGTCAGGAGATGGTTTTTATAGTGCCTTGACTTGGCAAAAAAAAATTTAAAAAACAGATTAAAAATCTGCATCAGTTGCCAAAATGTCTTTTGAAATTATAGAGACTTATGAAATTCAAAAGTCTATGAGCTAGTAGACTAGTCACCATCTGAGGCATCTTCCACCCATAAGGGTGGATGGCTCTACGTTCCACAGACTCAGGATCTTGAATGTCACCTACCAGGTCCAGAAGAAATGCATGACCTCAAAGGCAGACATGCCTGGCTTCATACCGTGGTTCAGCTACTCACAAGTCAAGGGACTTTGAGCAAGTTGCTTAACATCTTTGAACTTCAGTTGTTTTTAATTTATAACACAAGGATAAAAATAATATCCTTAAATGCAGTTTCATGGGCTTTGGAGCCCAAAGCCACACATAGGCTTGTGTGGCATATAACAAAAATGGCCACAAATCTTGGCATTTCTTCCATCAAGAGGTGGAATCTACTTTCGCATCCTTTTTATAACTGGATTGGCCTTTCGTTGCTTCAGCTAAAAAGATGTAGCCTGGGCTACAAGTGTCTATTCATGTTTGATCTTGGTCTTGAAATACTCCCTGTTTGCCACATGAACAAACCCTGAATGGCCTGAAAGTTGGTAAGGCCCCATCACTCTCACTGCCCTAGTCGACAGCCAGCCAATAGCTAGAGAGGCTATTGAAAGAGGCCATTTAAGACTAACCAGTTCTTAATCTGACCACCGACATAAGAGTAAGCCCAGCTAATATCAGCCAGGCCTGAGCCAGATCATAAAGAACACCCAAATGAACCTTAGACTAATGAGGAATATTAAACAGTAGTTATTTGAAACCACAACACTTGAGGGTGGTTTGTTATTCAGCAAAAGCTAACTGATACAGTTCCTTTCTCAGAATTAATGTTTTCTAAGTGACCTCGAGCAATAATCTTACCTGAAAAATAGATTGAACCATTTCTATTTCTTTAGTTTATTTCAAGAACTATGTGCTATAATTAAAATATTTGTCACATAGTGCTGGTACATATTAAATACTTAATTGGGGACAATTGCAAGTACTCAGTTTAGAAGTGATGTAACAGTAATAGAAGTAGCAATATACTTCCTCCCCACCCTACCATCCACATGGGATTCCAGTCCTGAGAAACTGCAAACAGAGGTTATTTGTTTGAAGTACCTATTCATCCTGTGACTAATAAGTTGTCTTATGCAATTTGCTCAGCTAGTATTTAATTGGTTTTATATTCCTGACTTATAGTCTGAACTTTTTAGTTATATAAGGTAGGTGCTAGAGTATCCCAAAATATAGGATTTTTATCCATTTTTCAGAGAGTTGACAGCATAACTGTCCCCAGAATCAAAGAACCTTATATGGTCAGGAGGTTGGGAACAGGGATCCGCTAACTTATTTTGCAGAGTCCCTGGGCACCAGGCATTCTCCCAAATGCTTACATGAGTTATTCACAACAATCTTGGGTCAAGCATTTTTGTCCCATATACTGATTAGGAAATTGAGTCCAAGGTTGTTGAGTGACTCTCCCATGACCATATAGTCAACAAGGAACACAGCCAGTGTTGTATCAGGTCAGACGCATCAAGACCTGTTGATCCTTTCCCTAGAGACTCGCTTTCTTCTTTGAGATCATCTAATAAATCTCTTATGGTGTCCCGCTTTGTGCCTCAGCATCCACTGCCTCCCTAGTCAGTCAGGCTTACAGCACACCTGTCATCTCCCACCTGAACAAGTACAGTAGCCTTTTGTCTCACTGCCTCTAGGCTCACCTCTAACTACGGTTCCACTCCCTGCTACGGTGACCTCTATGACATGTAAATCTGATTATACAAAATTCCTGCTTCTCAAAATTATTCCATCTCTCTTTCACCTGCAAAATAAAATCTAAAGTCTTCTGTATGGCATGAACAGCTGTCTACCTCATCAGCCACGCGTTCCAACTCTCCTCTTTCCAGTCCATACTAAGCTACTTCTAGTTCCCACTGCCACCATGTTTTTCCTCATCGCCACTCCTTTGTGCATTTTGTCACTCTCTGCAGTACTCTCCCCAAGGGCTTGAATTCCAGACAGACTCTGACTTGATCATCAAGTTTCCCTTCAAACGCCAAATCCTCTGTGAAGTCTTTACTGGAACTTTTAAACCAGGGTCGTCCAACCTACAGCCCATGAGCTGCTTGTGTCCCAGGATGGCTATGAATGTGGCCCAACACAAAATCATTACGAGAAAATATTACGAGGTTGTTTTGTGACTACGTGTCACAATGTATTTCATGTATGACCTAAGACAAGTCTTCTTCCAGTGTGACACAGAGACACCAAAAGGTTGGACACCCTTACCAGATCTTCTTCTCCCACCGTCCCTCCATTCACCAGGTTAAAGCGACACTCACATTATAATCATTGTCCTATCTCCTCCATTAGTATCGCAAACCAGGCATCACTCCAAATTAGTAGATTTTGTATTTGTACCATGCTCATAAAAAGGATTACTATAGTGGCCTCTGCCTTTTAGTTTAGTGGGCAAGAGTCTGAGACAGAAACCAAATTAGATGTCACCAATCAGTTGTCAGACTTTGAACCAGTCGGCATCTCAGAGCTGTAGGGTAACAGGTCTCTTATTGATAAGCATCTCATTTTTAGATACAATAAAGGACTGCTCAAAGCAAGCAGCTGTATCCTGAACTAAAGAAGCATTGAGCTAAGAAAAAAAAGGGGAGAGAAAGGATAAGGAAAACCTTAATGAAATAAATAGCAAAACCTGCGGAAAGACTTAGAAAAAATAATTTACTTCAATTTTCAAAAGTGCCCAGGACAGAATGTATATTCCTTTTGAGTAAGAAAGAAGAAATTTTGTGAGAAACAAGATCTTTCTGAGCAGGTGCTAGAAAAATTAAATCTCATTGAGGATGCACCAATGCCAGAATTATGATCCACATGGTGAAGAAGGAAAAGGTATTTGGCTGGACCAAAAGCAGAAAGGGATTGGAGAGAGGCAACGTGATACCAGGTAGGTAGAGAGGGCTTCCAGGTGCAGGCTGTGCTGGCTGTGAGCAAACTTGTACTCCAGACCTCAGACAGGACTGCAAGGAGCACCTAGATGCTGGTGATTGGGCCGTTCTTAAGGCATTTTGCAAAGAAATAGCAGCATCATTTTTGCCTGCATCACAAAATCATTAGGACAATTTACTTATGTGCCCTTCAAGCATAAAGATGATAATGTTCTCAAGCACATTAAAAATTAAAAAAACAACACCTATGAGCCTTTGGTGAAAAGATACCTGCTAACAAAACTTAGGCAACCAACAATGTTTCCAACAAAAGGGCTCTTCAATGACAAAGCCATAAAAAAAAAAGAAAGAAAGAAAGAAAGAAGCAACACAAAAGAAGAAGGCTGGTAGTAAGCACTAAATAGCACAAAATGGATTTCAATGTTGAAATAAGATTAAACAACAGTGGGAAATATAGCTACAGATTAAAACATTAACACCATGAATTACAACAATGTACAATAATTTCACTAAGAAAAAAATGAAAAGTGTGAGGAAGGGAGGTAGAGACATAGATGACCTAATGTTCTCATATTTCAAAACAAGTGACTAATAGATACTACCTAATTTAAAGCATGTCATTTAAAAGCAATCTTTCCTCATCCCCTTAATCAATTTCAAAACATCTTTCTTAATTTTGAGGTATCTTTTAAGAATAAATATATCTTCTTGTAAAGAAATGAGCAGAAGTTTAGCAATTCCTTCTGTATTCTCTTCCATTGTACCCAAGAAAAAATAAGCATACTTTGTATTAAAAATTGTATGCATATAATGATCCCATTTTTATAAAATTATATCTACTTAGCTTTATCTCTATAGTTGCAAAGAGAAGTGTAGAAAATAATACTCTCTAAAAACTTACATACTAATACAAGGGTAGAGGAATTTGGAGTGAGAGTTCGCTTTCTTTTATGGACTTCTCAAAACTGCTTGATCTTTATTCTGAAAGTGAACAATATTTACAAAAATAATAGATTATTCTTGAAAAAAAAGAAACAAGGACATAAAATTGATTTTGGCTCTCATGGCCACTCTACTGGTTGGTAGCAGTTGTCTGGAGTGCCACGTTAAGAAGAATTTTGAACTGCGTCGGAGCTCAGCAGGAAACGGTACCTTAAATGATCAGTAAATCTGCATGGTGCCCCCAAAGGAGCAATGCTACACAAGCTATATACAGTCAAAATCACAACAGTGTAATAAAAATAATAGCACTGTTTTGTGTATAATAAACTAGAGAAGTCAAATAAGGACAGGCGCTTACACTGTTCACTCAAGTAGAAGTTGACTAAGCAAAGACACGGGCTGGATAGTTTATATGCATCTAGAAAGCACAATCTGTAGACAAACCAAAAGAGGCAAGTGATAATTATATTATGTTAGCCTTTTTAGTTGGCGTGTATTTCAAATTTCCAATGATATAAAATATTTTAAAAACAGAAAGTTGGAGTAGAATTCATGTAGAAGCTTCCATCATTCTAAGAATAAATAGTATTAATCCACAGATACATTAAACTACATGAAAAAGCCCATTCAGCTCAGAGATGTTTTCTCAATGATATTCTAATTTTATGTTTAATAAAAATTTATCAACATTTATCATGTATATAGATTATTTTGATCAAATGGGAACTAAAAATAATAGTGATGACTTGATCCAGAAGAGAAAATATTAAAACAAGATAGGGGTAGTAACAAGATTTTTAAAAAACTGTATTTCAGAGGGAAAAAAACAAATAGGAAAAAGTACATCGAAATGATTTCACTATAAATGGTGATACAACACTGCTGTCTTCTAGGAAGGGAAACGCAGAGCCGAAGCAGGAAAGGCTGTCACTCAGGTGAAAGGAAAGCCAGGAGAAAGTGGGTGGGCCCTTGGAAGACTAGGCACAAGGAAGTTTGGAAAAGGAGCTGCTGAGTTCTGTGGCTGAAAGGAAAGACAGGGGTAAAAACTGCGGTGAAAGCTGTGCCACTGGGAGGTCATTGGGTGTTTCAGTGGAGCAGTGAGCAAAGTTTTCTGTCTCCAGGAATCTTGGATTAACTTGCAAAGAGCTATGCTTAGGTTAGACATTTTGTATGCACAGCCTGCAGAGTGAGGGGCTCCATGGCAGAGGTAAATGTGGTATGGGGGCTTCTCTAAGCTCCACAGCCAGACAATCAAATGTACAAAGCAGATGCCAGGGGGATTTCTGGTAAGAAAAGCTGGGGCCAGAGAGGAGAGCTGGTTACGTGGATAACACTAGCTGTAAGTCCACTCCTGTGAATTTGCCTGGACAGAATTTCCTGGGATCCAGGATGAAAGGAGGCTTGAGGGCTGCCTAGCAACACTATTTTATGCAACCGTCCTGAGGTCATGGAGAGAAAAAAAGTCCTCTTTCTGGAGAGAGGGTGCCAGAAAGCTAGAGCAGCACCCGTGATGGGGACCCCCAGCTTGGGAGAAGGCCTGCTGTGACTGAGCCTGCCCCTGTGACACCCACATTCTGCAGGCTTGTGTGCTGACATGGGAACTGGGCCTAGTGGGTCCCAGATTTCCCCAGCTTCCCCCACTAATCAAAGCTTTCCTCAGCTTCTCCATTGTTTTCACAGCTGTTCAGCTGCTTCTGCTCAGTCAGGGGACAGACAGGCTGACTCCAAATCACGGAGCAGGGAATAATACTCAGGCCAAAGAGAGGGTGCACAAAACAGGATTTTTATTGGTAGGGTGGAGCTGAGGGGGTGGCAGGGAGATGGGAGAGAAACAAAACTCTTAGTCCCTTTATTGGCTGAGCAAATGTGTTTATTTCCAACAGAAGAGACAGTACTTAGAATTAAAATTGTTCTGTTGCTACAAAATTTGTGAAGGATTGGGTTTTTCCAATATGAGATCACATTTGCCCATAAAAATAACATTGGAAATGGTAGCCATTTGCCCATGCCAAACCACAAAAACCTGTTTAATTCTCAATGTTTTCAGTTATACTCATTATCCTGAGAAACAAGTAGCTATATGAGGGAAGGAGGAAACTTAATAGTCCAAAAGAAAAGCATGGGTAACATTTACAAATTGCTCACTATGGACTCAGACAATAAACATATAATTTAACAACATCCACATTCTAAATCTATGACGCTAATGATCTCATTTTACATGAGGAAACTGAGGCTTGAAGTAATTAACAATTTGCCCAAAGTTATAGAATTATTAAAAGATAAGGCCATTATTGTAAAAGAGCAATCTGATCTACAAATCAATATTCTTAATCACTATATTGCATTGTTCTCTTTAATATCTCTGCATTAGTTTCCAATAGCTGCAGTAACAAAATTTAATGGCTTAAAACAACACAAATTACAGTCTGGAGGTCAGAAGTCTGAAATAAGTTTCACTGAGCTAAAATTAAATTGGGACAGGTCTGTGCTCCTTCTGCAGGCTCTAGGGGAGAATCCACTTTCTTGAGTTTTCCATATTCTAAATGCTGCAGAAATTCCTTGGCTCATGGCCCCTTCTTCCATCTTCAAACCAGCAGGGGAGCATCTTCTCTCTCCCCTGGCTTCCATCCTTATATCTTTTTCTCTTATAAGGATCCTGTGACTACATTTGAGCCTCACCAAGATAATCCAGGATAATCTACCCATTTCAATCTCCTTAATTTAACCACATCTTCAAAGTCCCTTTTGCCATGTAAGGTAACACATTCACAGGTTCCAGGAATTGGGACGTGAACACCTTTGGGATTCATTACTTATAACACCACAACCCCTAATAATACATGCATATTTTAACCAATGCATGCGCCATGCTGTATTCCTCGAATCTATATTCTCCTTCCAACTACACAAGTGTTTTGAGGACAGGGACTTTTTCTACTCATCTTTAAATTCTTAGTTCTTCCAAAAAAAAAAAAACAACAAAGTGAGCTTTCATAAATGTTTATTGTATTGACAAATGAATGACGGATCAAGACAATGAATGGATTTAAATGTGACAATAATCTGAGTCAATATATTTGAGTGACATATGTATCATTTATAACAGAAATAAAAAGAAGAGAATTGAACATATGCTGAGCTTCAGTAACCAAAATAAAGTGTACTAAATGCTCTGTCTTCATGCTGTTTTAGGCTCATTCTGTTCCTTCTTTTGCTCATTCTGTTCCTCTGCCTTGGGAGGGGGATCCTTCCTACCCTTCTTTGCCTGATTATTTTCTACTCATCCCTTCAAACATAGGCCAGTGGTCCCTTCTCCTCATAATCTGTCTCTAACACACACATATCACAACTGATATGCCAGAGATGTCTGCAGCTAGCTCACTAGAGCTGATTGTGCACATTTCTTCTTAACTTCTCATTTTGTAACATCTTGTTGCTAACCATGGCAGGAGTATTTACACCACAGAAATCAGAGCTTTCCTTTCCAGAGAGTAATTATTCAATATTCACACCACTGCACATATACACCCTGTATAGGCTTAGTC
The DNA here is from genome assembly GCA_004026765.1 of Micronycteris hirsuta. Classification (NCBI taxonomy): domain Eukaryota; kingdom Metazoa; phylum Chordata; class Mammalia; order Chiroptera; family Phyllostomidae; genus Micronycteris; species Micronycteris hirsuta. The sequence goes on from PVJI01016071.1 coordinate 16,406, forward strand.
CTCACTTGCTGATTGTGTAGCTACTGCATTTCCTCTTACTTCTCCCATACTATTTTCCCATTATTTATAAGCTCTTATCTAATGCTGATTGCTTTTTCAACTGCCACCGCCACCGCCACCACCACACAGTAGAGGAGAGGTGAAGTCGGGGAATGGTTTGTTGATATCTTAAAGTTACCAAATAACCATCTGACAATATCATGATCCTTCCAATAATTCAGCCTGGTTCAACAGTTTGTGGACTGATCCTCCAAGTCATTTCAGGAAAACATTGGATCCTGTGCAGGAGTTATTATCTTCTATCTGTCCCTGCATCTTCCCCTGGGCAGATGCAGAGGGCCACTGAGAAAGGAGTGTGTGCTGCTCATCCCTGACCACTCATTTATCCTCATGTTCTTGTACTTTTTCCTTCTCCTCCATGTCTCATGGGCTGGCTAACATGGGGGTTGGGGTAGGTGGAGGTGCAGTCTGTTTCCCAGGAGAATGAGAGGGGCACACGTACATCTTCCAGTGACCTTTCTCATTTCTCTCTCATTGCCTTTCTACTCATGGTCTGAGATAGGTGGGTACTAATTGCTTCAGCCAGCAGTGACCTGGTCTGGTCCTCTGCAGGGGCCCTCAAGATATGCAGAGACATCTTCAGTCCAACTCCAGCCTGTATCATGGCTATCTGTAGAAGTCTGATAAGGTTGCAGACCACCAATCTCCTGGCCTTCATCATCCCAAACTCAAGGCCTGAAGAAGCATGCATGATTTTCCACTGTTCCTTGAGAAGCCACAATAATAGGTGGGCTGATCTTTGCCCCTTTCCAACAGTCTGCATCACTTCTGACTCCAAACTCCAGAATCCTGAAGTACCTTAAATCTAGCAAACTACCTGGAGAATGAGCTATCAGTTTCCCCTGCTTGAAAAACCCCAAGAATTCAATTACAGTGGGAAATGATTGCTAACTTCCTTTAAAATCTTTCCCCAAAGTAACTTTTCCACCTACACCCATGCCAGCTTTATTTGATTAAACAAGTTGGGTAGGGAGTGTTGTCAGTTTGTTTTACAATCCCACGCTATGTAAAAATCTCAATGCTTCCTCCACACTATTTTACTTCCCCACTTTAAATTTCTGTGTGTACCAAGCATTATGATAAGAATTTTAGAGAAATTATATCACTACAATAAGTAGGCATATTACAGATGAGAACATTGACTTTCACGAAAGTTAAATAATTTGCTCAGTATTACACAGCTAATAAGCTCCAAATTAAATTCAAACACAAGTTAATTTAACTCGAAAACCAAGGTTCTTTAACACTATTCTCACCACCATCTCAAATTCACCCCCAACTGTGGACTCATCTCTGCCGTTCCATAAGTATCTCTAATTTGGGTTATATTATTAAGTATCTTTTTAAAATATATGTTGCTTCCTGGAAGGCAAGCTTATTAGCCCTTTTTATTATAAGAGAGTTTTTCATTGCTCATCACTGCCAAGAAGCAGATAAGGGGTCACCAAAATGGCAAACAAGTAGAAGTTTAAAATTTTATGGCATTTTACCAAGTCCCTGCAGGGCTTACGCTGGACTAGTCAAGGTAAGAAAACTGGCTGTCTCATGGAGATCCTCACGACCCTGCCCCCAGGAATGGTCTCTGCTGCCAAGTTGCCAGGAATTAAATGACTCACACAGACCTCAGAGAAGTTTCTGGGTCCCCATGGAACAAAGAGAGATATCTTTGCAAAATCTTCTGCTGCTTAAATCGGCAAGGGGCACTGGAGCTTGCTAGATTTCCAACTGGGATCCCTGTTCCCCCAGCTTCCAACTTCCTCTCCTCCATGATCCCACTGGCCCCTACTAAAGTTCACATCGTTATTAAAGCCCTTTGCCCACCTCCAACTACGTGGACTGAGCTATGGGACATTTCCAGAATCTTCCTCCCCACTCCAACATCAGACCTAAACACACATTTCTACATTTGTGTGTGTGTGTGTGTGTGTGTTTTTGACTGAGTCTCATCTTGACCCTGTGAGGCCTTTGGAGGAAAAGTCCAATCTCCTCAGTGACAGGAAGTCCAGACAATCCTGCAACACCATCCCAGGAGAAGAGCAATCCCCCCAAAATAAAACAAGCAAGAGCAGGTGACCTCTTTCTCCTCTCCTATAGGTAGGAAAGTCCAACCACAAAGGTTCTGAGTGAAATTCCCTCAAAAAATTAATAAAAGCAAAATTACCATTTTAATCACTTTTCTGTTTTGACCAAATCATCTGCTCCTAACCACCAGTACCAAAATGACTTAGTTCATTCAGGACTGTGAGCTCAGGGCCATAGACTTGTATACACACACACACACACACACACACACACATATTCCAAAATAAGGAGTAAAAACTACAAATCAGGATGAATGAATGTTGCATTAGGTACCTATAGTGAGGAGTGTCCAACATTTTGGCATCTCTGGGTCTCTGGGCCACACTGGAAGAAGAAGACTTGTCTTGGGCCACACATTAAATATATCATGACATGTAATCACAAAAACAATCTCATAATGTTTTAAGTAAATTTACAACTTTGTGTTGGGTCACATTCACAGCCACCTTGGACTGCATGCGGCCCACGGGCCACAGGTTGGACACTCCTGAATAAATGTAACATTTTGTCAGCTACTAGACTACGATTCAATGCATGTGGTTATTAACAATTAGAGAAAATGGGGATTTGGCTGCATTTTAATGTTTGAAATAATGCTGGGTAAGGCCTCCAAAAGGAAGGCTGCTTAGAGTGCTAAAGCTTCCTTGCCTAAGTTCCATGGCCTATGATGTGCCTTCAAACAAAACTAGAGTTTATTTCTTCTTCAGAAGGAAAGAGAGGGGAGGACAGGGTAAGTCTTCACCTATACTAGAGGTTCACCTATACTATACAACTGGAATAGCTGCCTGGGACCCAACCCTCGTGTGAGGGTGGCAGATGAAACAGGCATCCCAACACCAGGGATTTCTGGACAACTTATTTAGAAAGAAATGCCTTTCTGTCTTATCTATATAATGTGATTTGGAGTCTCTGAGCAGCTCAGCCTGTTCCCTAACACACTGTCTTGGGGCCTCTCAATGAGCATGCGGAGTCACTTTGGGCACTTAAGCACACATAACCTGGTTGTGTGTGGTTAATCAATTACTACTTTTGATAAGTCTCATCTCCCCAGCCCACCTTAGATTTGGAAAAAAAGTCCTTGCAGGCACAGAATGGATCTTACTGTGGTCTTAGAGAACACCCTGTGGGTTCCCATTTCGTAGGTGTACATTCCTGCTCCCTACATTTCAGCTGCGGCACCGTGGACAAAGTATCTCACTTAATGGGGGTGATGAGGTATCTAAGCACAGGGCTTCCAGGGATATTAAATGGGTCAATAACTCACAAAAAGAGCTTAATCCATTGACTGATAGAGAAGAACCATTCATTAACTCTTACCCAAAACTAAACGTCAAAATGAAAGTACCCCAAACTATACCTGGTACTTTATATACATTATCTCATTAAATCCTCCAAACAGGCTTCCAGGGAGGCAGATGTATTAAAATAGTACAGAAAAGTGAGCTTAGATGTAGAGAAAATTAGTACATTCCCTGAGCAGATAGCTTACAAAACATGGAACCAGAACTGGAGCCTGAGGTTCTTTCCAGAAGAACATCACTGTCAGCCAAAGCTCCAGCACAATCGTGACAGACCTGCCACTCATTCATCTGAGATTTGTTGATTGAATAAGTGATTCTGAATTCATAGAGGGTTTAAATAGTCTTGGTGGTATTCCTAAATTTGATTTTTAGGATTAAAGAGTTACACTACAAAATACAAGGCTATGATCAGGGGTTTCATGCTAATCAACTGTTATTTATAATAAGAATCAACAAAGATAAACAGCTTGCTATGTACAAGAACTGAGCTAAGTGAATGTCTGGAGTTATTTCCCACCATCCTTATTTGAGCCAGGGGGTTGGGGAGGGTGAGAAATACATGTGCAAATGATATCACATTATTTCCAGAGCCGTAATCTATGGAACAGATTGCATTGACAATATTTGTTTGAAATAAGCCTACAGTAAGTTATACCCCAGGGACTAGTCACTGCAACTAACCCATCAAAAATAACCAGGACAAGGAATTGGAGCCTCCTGATATAATCTGTATATTTATAAGAGGCTTTGCTTCAAAAAGGTAGCTCCAACCCCGGATCTCAAGACCTTTGTTTGAACTCTTGGCTGCGGCATAATTGACAGAGAGAATTAAAGGGGATATGAAGACCTGGGACTGAACTTTTTCAATAGTCTCAGCTCAGCTCACATTGCTCACGATATTAGAGGCTGTGGTGATGATATTAAATGATGCCGCACTGACAGAGATTAACAGAGTATGCAATTAGATTTAAATGCTGTAATTGGAACATGCTGTTAAGTGCCTACCATCAGTCCTGGGTCTCCCCTTATGGCAAGTGAGTCTCTCCTTGGGTTGTTCTGTAAATTTAACACTCTCCTCACCAGCCACAAATCCTCCACCACTTATGCAGAGAGAGTGAAGAAGACTGACACTATTATGAAGTCGTCACAGATTGTGCTGCAAGCTTCTATGTTACTTTAAATTGATAGCTTCAAGATGCTTTCAAATCTAGTCAGATCTTGCAAGCTTTGTAACAGCCTATGAGGAAAGGGCAGATATCGGCAGGGATGCAGTTAACGACTGATACGTGTGAAGATACCTGCTCAGGGTCTGTGTGGCCAGTCTGTCGATGAACTATGAATCTAAATAATAATAAACTGGGTCTTTTGACTTCAAGCTCCATGTGCTTTCCATCATGCAATGTTGCCTCCACAGGTTGTGATTTGAAACTCATTTTGCCTGCTGAATACTTCTTTTAGGATGTAAAGCTCCTTGGGCCCACACAGGACAACCTACCATATTTTGATACCCGTTACCCTCATGCCACAGGCCTCCACCAACAAGATGACTGTTTTAAATGAATGACAATACCACAGGGTGAGGTCAAGCCAATATAAATGTGCTTGTTGAATATCCACTATGTCTCAAGACATCGACAAGAACTATATAAGAAATAAAAAAGAGGATCTTAAAATCTCGTTGACTATTTCTGACTATGTGATTCAGTTTGCTCCCCCATACAAAGTATGAAAATAAAAATAATAGTTAACATTCTCCAAGATAATTATTATGCGCTAAGCCTTTTATAGATACTCTATATGTACTAACCTTTGGATTTTAAACGTTGGTTTTCAGATTTTCCCTGTGGTGACAGGATTGCAGTATGGTGCCATCGAGGTCATTGAGAAGTGGACAGGGTCCCTTGGATGGGCCTCCGGATGAGCACTCCAGACTTCACCCAGAAAGAGAACCTGAAAATTTGGGGTCTGCTTATTCATAGATTGTGTAGGTATTGGGTTTCTTAATATACATATATACACACATTCAAAGTTCAAAAAGTAGAAAAATGCATTCAAGGAAAAGTTTTTATTTTATTCAAATTCTCCAGCTACCCAGTACCCCTCTCTCCAACAGAAAAGGCAAAACAAAGCAACAGAAAAAGTTATCAGAATCATTAAGTCTTTGTGTGTCCTTTCAGGGGTATTTTTAATGAATACAGAGGTGAATCTGAGTATTTATTATTTTTTTCATTTTCCTTCTACACCATACACTTTGTTCTACACCTTGATTTTTCACTCTAATGCAACTTGAAGATCTTTCTGTATTATTTCTAAAGAGCTTCAGCAGTATAATTCCATTTCACCAGTCCTCAGTTGATGAATATTCAGGTTATTCCCAGTCATTTGCTATGAAGAATAATATTGCACATGACACTTTCACACAGGCAAATATATCTATAATATAGCTTCCTGGAAATAGAATTGAGGGTCAGAAACTAGGTTCATTTATAAGTTTGTTTGATATTGTTTAAATTGTAACAAATTGCCACCCATCGGGAGCACATTAGAGTGTTTCCACCCAATCTTGGTAACAGGATGTATCATCAAACATTTAAATTTTTGCTAATTTGATAGGTAAAATGGTATATGAGTATAATTTTAATTTTCATTCCTGTATTATGCAAAAAGTCAAGTGATTTTCCTTTTAATAAGAATCATTTATTTTGGATTTTCCTTTCCTATTACCTGTTTATGCATATCCTTTGCCCAGTTTTCCACTGGGTCAGTGATCTCTTCTATATTGATGGTTAAGAGCTATTTTATATATCAGAGAAATTAGCTCTTTTTCTGTGATAAGTTGCAGATATTTTGCCCAGGGTCATTTGTCTTTTGATTCTGCTTATAGCAATTATTTTTTTGCTTACATATTTTTTAAATACATAAAGTGAGACATATCAATATTTTCCTCTTCTGACTATTGCACGTTATATAATAATTCAACAAATTTTTCCCATTCCAGGGTAATAAAATAATTCTTACATGTTTTTTTCCTATTATTTTTATGGTTTCATATTATCACCAGCACCTGACCCTGAACCTAGTCCATAGCTGGTTTTTAGTAAATGTTTGTTGAAATGATTAGTTAATAGATTAAACAACTGCTAAGTACTTCCTAGTAAGGCTATATTTTTACACTATATCATTATCCCTACCTCAGCTCAATCACAAAGTGAGTTTCAGTTCCTTTTTTCCCTTTCTGAATATATTACCTTGATGGTAGACAGCTTACCAGCAAGCATCTCCCATCCGACCTACTATTTGGAAGGAATCTGTTTTTTCCTTTTCTTCTAGGCAAGCGGTCTACCCACTCCCACCTCACCCGAACACAAACACCAGACACACAGATGCACATATTCTGAGAGCTCCCTCTGTAAAGAGCAGACTTTATATGTGGCCTCTATCATGTAAACACTTTCTCTAACTGTAAGTGAAATGTGTATTAGACAAGGAGAAATTCTGGAGTTCTGTGCAAGGCTCAGATTTCAGATCTATTGCCTTCAGAACCATCCCTTGTCCTTCCCCTGCTCTGTACCACAAAGGGGGCTCCCCTCCACAGCCTGTGACTCCCTCGAGAAGTACTGATGAGACTAGAAAGCAAGAGGAACTGGGAAGCCAGAGCATTCTGTACCCCCTTCTCCGTGCTCAAAAGCTGGAGTATTTTTGTAGCTACAGACCTCGTGTGATAAGCCTTTGGCGGCGAGCTTTCCCCGGCGGCCTCTGCCCCTGGGCTCTAGAAGCACACACCTCCTTCGGTGCCTCGAAACAAGGAGGAGGGACCTTCTGCTGCCGCCGGCCTTTGGGTTGCCTTGCCATCCCTCGTCGACTTCTTTTGTGTCACCTGTGTAACCAATTCTCCACGGTACATTCCTCCAGATGGTCTTTATTTTCCCTTTTGGACTGAAACAAGTAAAGATGACAACAGAAAGCTAGAACGACTATTCTCTATGTTGCCAGTTCACTTTTTGTTTATGTGGGTGCCTGTATTTTCATCTTAGAATGCAGGAACCAAATGTTATGCATTCTCTACATTACCACACCAATTCCCCAAACACCTTCTACATATTAAAATTTCCATAAATATTTGTTGAATGAAGGAATAAATGAATGAATGAATGAATGAATTTAATTGAACCTTGGGAGCTATAACATCTTAAGTGTTTAAAGCTTCTATGTATATCATAAAGTTGTTATACATTAATTAGAATCAGTTGATAACTACCTTCCTCAATAACATACAAATCTGGAAGTAATGTAATTAATTCAAAATTACATAAGTAATCAAGGTGTGCTTATTTTTCCATCAATCAAGGCATAATTACTTAGCTGTGAAAAAGCTCAAAAGGTGTTTGTATAGTCTTTAATGGGGTTTGCATAGCATGTGACAACTCAGGAAGCAGCATGGCATTCTCAAAAGCACTAGATAATCAGACACGAAAGAAAGGCCTATTACTTCTCAGATACCGTTGTAATTTTCCTTACAGAATTCCTTGTGCAGATGACCAAATCTTCTTTTTGGATGCAATTTTACACACATCTACACACACACACACAGAGCATCAACAGCAACACAATTATAACAAAAAGAACAACATAGATAGATAGGTAGATAGATGATGATAGATAGATAGATAGATAGATAGATAGATAGATAGATAGATAGATGATAGATAGATAGGTAGATAGATGGATAGATAGATAGATAGGTGTGTAGTTTCAGATAAGAGAGGGAAGAGAGAGATTAAATAGTTCCATAGCTTACTTTGTGTTCCTTTGCAAAGGTAGAGCTGGGAGAAGAACTTAGGTGCAAGTAATTTGCTTACTTAAGAGGTTGCTCTGTTTTCCCAAAACCCACATGTTGAAGTCATAATCACCAGTACTCCAGACTGTGACTATATTTGGAGGTGGGCCTTTAAAGAGGTGATTTAGGTCACATGAGGTTATTAGTGTAGGATCTACTCCAATATTGCGGCCTCCTAATAAGAAAAGAGTATAAAAAATTGTAAAAAGGAAACTCTAGAACACAGACATGTACAGAGGGAAAACCACGTGAAGACAGAGGGAGAAGACAGCTTTCTACAAGCCAAGGAGAGAGGCCTCAGAAGAAATTAACCCCAATGACACCTTAATCTTGAACTTCGAGCCTCAAGAATTATGAGAAAATAAAATTTTGTTGTTTAAGCCCCTCGGTCTGTGATATTTCTTTGGGCACCTAGGAAACTAACACGGAGGTAATTCCAGGGGTCAGGAGTTAATTCAGGAATAGGTGAGAGAACTTTGAAAGAACAATGTATGTTCTCCATTCCAGTACCCACTCCTTGTATTACCCAGTTTTAGATCTCTTTGTCATCATATGTATTATACATTCATTCAACAAACATTTATTGAAACATCAATCAAGTATCAGGCACTCTGCCTGACTTTACAGGTACAGCAGAATAAAAGGCAATCCCTACTCTCACGTTTGGAATTTAGCTACAAGATCCAGCTAATGATTCTGGAGGCTCTACCCTCAGGCATGGCAAGGTAGCAACATGCCTCTTACATAAGACCACACAGGATTCACTGGCCCAGAAACTCTCTCACCCTGCCAACAGCCTGATTGTGTGGTTCCCTTCCAGAATTCTCAGGCATCCCATGTATTTAGATTTTGTCAGCATTACCTTTTAAGATCTTCATAAATATTATTTTAAAAATGTAAATAATTTATTACCATAAACAATATTGATGCTTCCCACACTGGTAAATTTTAACAGCATCAAGGGACAGCAGGAAGTCTCTTCCATTTTCACTGTTCAGTAACTTTTAGACCAATGTCTAACCAGAAATAATTACTCCAAAGTGGGCAGGAGAGTGGGTCACATAGCTTCAGGCATTTCTGATACTGCTGATAGAAATTTAAAATGTTCTGTAGCCTTAGAAAAGGCCAATGGCATAGAATTGTCAACGCCAAAAAGGAAGGATCCTATACATCCTGGCTTAGCCCAGTCCTATGTTTAACACATTTTTTTTAAAGATTTTATTTATTTATTTTTAGAGAGAGGGGAAGGGAGGGAGAAAGAGAGGGAGAGAAACAGCAATGTGTGGTTGCCTCTCACATGGCCCTCACTGGGGACCTGGCCCGCAACCCAGGCATGTGCCCCAACTGGGAATCGAACCAGGACCGCTTGGTTCCCAGCCCGCGCTCAATCCACTGAGCTACACCAGCCAGGCCACATTTTTTTTTTAATGTGGTAATGTAGCATGGTAGAAAGAGCCTGGATATACAGTTGCACAGATCTGGGTCCAAATACCTACTCAACCACTACTAACTCCTTGTGTGACCTCAACCAAGTCACTTCTTCTTCCTGAGCCAAGGTGCTTCATCTACAAAATAGAACCCCTAGATCACAGAGATGCCACCATGTTTGTGACGAGTTCTTTTCTACCCAGGCCATGTGAGCTAAATCTGTCATCCCATCCCTCCAGCACTCCCTAACTCTCTTCCCTGCTTTTTTTTTTCTCCTCAGCACTTAACATCATCTGAAACTCCAGATAGATCTCCGTCTTTATCTCTTTTTATTTACATGTTGCCACCGTCTTAGAATATAAAATCCAAAAGATTCTCAGATTATTTCATTGATTATTGTATCCTTAGCATAGAGTGGGAATTCAAAAAGTAAAGCTAGTTCTTTGTTGAATTAATCAGTTAATGAATGAACAGATGAATAGATAAAACATTAAAAGGTAGTCATTAAATGTTAGCTGAATGCAGCAAAGGACCACAAGTCTAGGTTAAATAGCTGGCAGAACAATACCAGTACCAAATAGAGACACCACCAAGCTGTGGGTTTTCCTCATGAGGAAAACTAAGATTTGGCTAAGACTTGACCACAAAGTGCTTTTTTAACAACAGCATCAATTATCCTGGGTGAGTATCTTCTCCTTGGCATCCTACATTTCTGACAAGTACCCAGCTGGTTGAGAGACAGCCCTACTTAATAACAACCCCTGACCCTTAAAGAGCTTTTTCCTTTAATCAAAGCACTTTCAGATATACATTCTATTATGGCTCCATATCTTTGTAGCAAAAGGTTCTTCCCACAACTTCTATCTTGTGTGTGAGTAAGGACACAAAGATTACAGCAGAGCATGTCTCAAAGAGAAATCAGGCCAGCAAATGAGAGAAAATATGCAGTAGTGGGTTGGGAGTAAAGCCAAAAAAAATAATGTTTGTTACTGTTAATATGACCTCACTTTTAACCCTTAGACTGAAATGCAACACAGGTCACAGAGAGGTGGTGCAGTGAGGAAGGAAGGGGCCACTTCCCAGCCACATACACTAACTAACTGAAGACTCGCCATCAATGGGGTCACAGAAGTCACGGGTAAATGGTCCTCACACCCCAACACGAGTTGGACAAGGGTTTCTCCAGTGAATCGATGAATAGATGAATGAATGAAATATTTATTTGTCTTCATCCATAAATATTTATTAAGTACCTCCATTGTACCAGGTTCTGTGGTGGGCACCAGAGGTGCAAAGGTGAATGAGACATGTAGAGTGCTGGGGCTGCGTCTGTGACTATCAAACATTTTTTAGACTTGGAATCTCCTTCAAAAGAACAAAAGCCCAAGATGCAAAACAGTTCAACAGTAAGCTACTCCAGATTGCATGGGGTCTTGTTTGAACTGGTAGGAAAGGGGAGGGCAAAAGGGGCCTTTTTGCCTGTGGGGTGTCTGAGGAAGCCCTATACATTCCCAGAGCATATTTGAAAACATTGACCATTCAGGTACCTCTATGACAGATGTTAATATTCTGCGGGTTGTAATCAAGCCCATTATAAGAGAGATGGGCTCTGAGGGGTCAAAGACAAAGAGAAAAAGCTTCAGAACTCAAAGTGTCTTTGACAGCAGGTACTGCTATAACGTTCCCTGACAATCAGAGTTTGTGAAGGCCAAGGCTTTGGGGTAGGAGGCTGTCATGGACATTTGTCATTTATATTGGCTACTGAGCATGGATCTCGTTGAAGGAAAAATTGCTTCTTCTTATGGAGGCAGAAATGCTAGATGCTTGCACAGGTATGAACCTGGATCTGGAGACATAAGTAGATGTCTCTTCTCTTCTCTTCTCTTCTCTTCTCTTCTCTTCTCTTCTCTTCTCTTCTCTTCTCTTCTCTTCTCTTCTCCTCCCTTCCCTTCCCTTCTCTCCTCTCCTCCCTTCTCCTCTCCTCTCCTCCAACTCTTTTCATTCCTTGCTTTCCTTTCCCATCCCCTTTCCAAACCTTCTTTCCACTCTTCTCATTCCTTGCCTGTCCTTAGTGACATTTTAAAGCCTGAGGTTTCAAGTCAGATCTTGACCCAGTCGCAGTGTCAGGGCTCACATAGCACTTCCCTCATCAGACCAGTTCCGCTGAAAGCTTCCCCTCAAGCTTCCTATGCAGCCTCCAACACTTTTGTTGGTATAGGCTACCAAATAGGAGGGAGGTCAAATGGGATACTGGGAGACAGGCACACTTCTCCTTCAGAAGTTCGCCTCAAGTCAAGCCAGAAAATTGCCTAAAGCTGAGGCTGCAAAATGAAGAAGTCTAAAGAGTTTCCAATAATATCACCTTGAAATAGTTCTGAATTCCTTCTCTTTTAATACACAGTTTTAACCAAATAAAAAGAGTTCCTATTCTTGAGCTTATGTATTTATAGTTTGGGAAATGTCAGCCAAAGACAGTGGTTTCTTCCTGCTTAGAACTTTGGGTGATCTAAGAGTCAGATGCTTTGAGAAGTCATCTTTCCTTTAAGGAACTCCTTAAAAAGGAATCCAGGTGGACTTCAAACTGATAGCCAAGTAGTTGACAAACTACCAGAGTTTCTGATATTTCCTGGACACCACTCCATATTGCTTTAACAGGATTTCATTGCGTTCAACTTGATATTCCCTCCAAAACCATTAATCCAGTCTCAGCTACTTCAGTTGGTCAGAATTGACTTGGAAGCTGTACTTAGAGAGGTCCAGAGAGATAAAAAATATTCTCCTGGGTTAATTTAAAAAATGGTGACCAGGAAATAAAGTCCTAGTTGGGGAATTAAGAGTTAGGAAACAAGGGTTCTCATGCTGAACTTGCCAACTTTCAGGTTTGTGAACTTGGTGTTCCTCATCTATGAAACAGGGGAAATATATTTCATGGGATTTTTGTGTAGACTAAATAAAAATATATGTGGTTATTTAATATAAATAAGAGTATATATTATTAATATATTGCTCAATGAAATTCAGCATCCCTTGCTAGTTCTTTGTTGATGTTGTTGTTGTTGTTGTTGTTGCTGCTGCAGAGTCAGAAGCAAGTGTGGCCAGAGATGCTGTGGAGACATGTGGATGGGAAATAAGAGAAGCCATGATGATGGGGAAGAAAGAGAACTTTGGAGTCAGAGGGTTCTCTTTCCCAGTCAGTTTCAGCTTTGCAGATAAAATTGCAAGAATTGAATAATATGATGAATATAAAAGCCCTAAGTACCGTGCTTACTTCATAGTGTGAACTCAGTCAGTATTAATTTCCTTCCATTTCCTCCTCTTATTAAAGAAGGGGAAACTTTCTCACTCACAGAGGTGTAAACCAAGGGTCAGCAAATACAGCCAGAAGACCTAGCGAGCCCACCTGTTGTTAGAGATAAAGTTTTATTGTGATCCAATCATGCCCATTATATACGACTGTCTATGGCTTTTAGTTGCTACAGAGAACATGTGGCCCAGGGAGCCTACACTATTTACTACCTGTAACTTCACAGAAAAAGTTTGCTGACCTCCAATCTAAGTTATCCAAGTCCAAACTCCATATTTAGATCTTTGGTTAAAAAGTTCCATTGTTCTATATAACCTGGTCATTGTCTATTTATGTATTCAGTCCCTCAGTCCCCTTTTTGATTAGTCTGTCACCTGCAAGAGGTGGATTAATTCAAGGAAGACCAGAGATACAGATCATCTTGGGATTGCACAGTTTTCTCCACACTCAACTGAACCAGAAGATCTTCTTGACCTTCTCATAGCTGCATTGTTATGGCAACCATTTGATGAGAGAGCTGCTGTGCAGAAGCACTTACAGCTTTGTACGGGAAGTAATGGACCAGTACTACAACCACTATGGCAAAAACAAGAACAATTGATAGTTTCTTTAAGACGATTGGAAGGATTATTTTCCTTGACCTAGGAGATAAAGGAAAGAATAAACAAATGGGAGTACATCAAATTAAAAAGCTTCTGCATGGCTAAAGAAACCATCATCAAAATGAAAAGGGAACCTACTGTATAGGAGAACATATTTGGCAATAATGCCTTGGACAAAAATTTGATCTCTAAAATATATAAAGAACTCATACAACTCAACACCAGGAAGTCAAACAATCCAATTGAAAAATGGACAAAGGGCCTTCCAGCCAAAATGGAGGTGTAGGTAGAAACACTTCACTTCCTCACACAACCCAAACAAGGATAACAACCAATTTAAAAACAATAAACAACCAGAAGTGCCAGAAAATCAAACTGCATGGAACTCCGACAACCATAGAGTTAAAGAAACAATCACCCAGATGGGCAGGAGGGGCAGACATGGAAGATGGGAAGCCAAGTGGAGAGGACGTGTGGCAAAGTGGTAGACCATGTGGGTGACGCAGGGTTGGCTGAATGGGAAACTAAAGACTCAAAGTTAGCTGTAAAATACTGCCAGGGTTGCCATGGTGGAAGGAACTCCCAGTCTCACAGGAGAGTTCATTGGAAAGTGGGGCTAGGGCCACGAAAGCCAGCCCATTGTTCTCTCTCTGACCCCTCCCCCACAGATGTGCCACTATGCAGCAAAGAGGTTTGCCCCACCCGCTGAAAACCTAAGGCTCCGCCCCTAACAACACAACAGGTACACAGAGGCAAAGAGATATGTCCCAAATGAAAAAGCAGATCAAAACTCCAGAAAAAGAGCTAAGCAATAAGGAGATAGACAATGTATCTGATGCAGAGTTCAAAACACTGGTAATCAGGATGCTCACAGAACTGATTGAGCTCAGTCGCAAAATGAAGGCTACTCAAAGTGAAATAAAGCAAAACATACAGGGAACCAACAGAGAAGGGAAGGAAACTGGGACTCAAATCAATGATTTGGAATAAAAGGGAGAAATAAACAACCAACCAGATCAGAATGAAGAAACAAGAATTCAGGAAAATGAGAAGAGGCTTAGGAACCTCTGGGACAACTTGAAACATTTCAACATCCAAATTGTAGGGGTGTCAGAAGGAAAAGAACAAAAGCAAGAAATTGAAAACTTATTTGAACAAATAATGAAGGAAAACTTCCCCAATCTGGTGAAGGAAATAGACTTCCAGGAAGCCCAGCGAATGCCAGAGAAATTGGACCCAAGGAGAAACACACCAAGGCACATCATCATTAAGTCACCTAAGATTAAACATAAAGAGAGAATCTTAAAAGCAGCAAGAGGAAAAGAGAGAGTTACCTATAAAGGAGTCACCATAAGACTATCAGCTGATTTCCCAAAAGAAATCTTGCAGGCAAGAAGGGACTGGGAAGAAGTATTCAAAGTCATAAAAGGCAAGGACCTATAATGCAAGATTACTCTATCCAGCAAAGCTTTCATTTGGAATGGAATGGCAGATAAAGCACTTCCCATATAAGGCCAAGTTAAAGGAGTTCATCATTACCAAGCCCTTATTATATGAAATGTTAAAGGGACTTATCTAAGAAATAGAAAATCAAAAACTATGAACAGTAACATGACAACAAACTCATAACTATCAACAACTGAACCTAAAAAACAAAAACTAAGCAAACAACTAGGACAAGAACAGAACCAGAGAAATGGACATCACATGGAGGGTTATCAGTTGGGATGGGGAGGGGGAGAGTAGAGGGGAAAAGGTACAGGGAATAAGAAGCATAATTGGTAGGCATAAAATAGACCTGGGAGGGGGGCGGTTAAGAAGGTTATAAGAAACAGAAAAGCCAAAGAACTTAAATGAACAACCCATGGACATGAACTAAGCAGTGGGGTGGGGAGAAGCAATGCTGGAGGGTGTGGGGTACAGGGCAGAGGGGCAATAAAGGGAAGAAAAAAATTCAGACAGCTGTAATAGCGTAATCAATAAATATATGTTTAAAAAATGGGTACTTCATCGTAAAGAAAAAGTGACTTAACCCTTTCAGGCCAGTGTGTATGACTTTTGAAGAACAGATGCTTCTCCAAATAGGACATACAGATTGCCTATAGACATTTGAAAGGATGCGCAACATCACCAGCCATCAGTGAGATGCAAATTAAAACAACAATCATCACCTCACAGTGGTCAGAATGGCTATCATTAATAAATCAACAAACAGTAAGTGCTGGCAAGGGAGTGGTGAAAAGGGAACCCTAGTGCACTGTTGGTGGGAATGCAGACTGGTGCAGTCATTGTGGAAAACAGCATGGAATTTCCTCAAAAAACTAAAAATGGGACTGTATTTTGACCCAGCAATGTCACTGCTGGGAAATACCAAATTCCGAAACACCAATTCAAAAGAACTTATGCACTACTATGTTCAGAGCAGTGCTATTTATAATAGCCAAGTGCTAGAAACAGCCTAAGTGCCCATCAGTAAGTGAGTGAATCAACTAACTGTGGTACACTTACACAATGGAATACTACATTGCAGAAAGAAAGAACTCCTACCTTTTGGGACAGCATGGATAGAACTGGTGAATATTATGCTAAGTGAAATAAGCCAATTGATGAAAGACAAATACCATATGATTGTACCTATGAGAGGAACCTAATGAACAAAATAAACTAATGAGCAAAATAGAACCAGAGGCAAGGAAACAAGGAACAGACTGACAGTGACCAGAAGGGAGGGGGGAGAGGGATAAGGGTGGGAAGAAGGGGAAGGGGCTAGTCAAGGAACATGCGAGAATGACCCATGGACATGGACAATAGGGTGGGGAATGACTATGGGAGTGAGGGGTGGGCTGGGTGGAGGAGGGCAAAGGGGAAAAATGGGACAAATGTAATAGAATAATAATAAAATATTTAATAAAAAATAAAAATAAATCACGTTTAAAAAAAAAAAAGATGATTAGAACCAGGAATTCCAATTGCCCGATCCAAGCAAAGGGAACAAATCCCATAAGCCATAAGAACTGGCCTTCAAGGGTTAAGTCACATTTTCTTTATGGGGAAGTATAGCCTGATCTATTAATGTATTGCCTATTTCACTGATCTAAGTAAGCAAGATCTATTAGCAATGACACAAATGCCACAACCAGCCAACTAGAGCAATGCAATTGTCCAACACTATTCATGCCAACAAGTTGTGACTGATCTGTTATTTATCTAGGGCAAGAGTGGTACCATTAATAACTCCTTCTAGAATTAGTGATATGTTTCTTGCAGTCTTTCTATTCCATTGGAAACATGGCTTGTAGTATTCACATAATAATGAGTAAGTAATTCCCAAGGAAGAGGTTGATCAAAATTGGTAAGGTTTAATGTAGAAAGAGTAGCGTGAATATCTACCAGGAATTGGTGAGGGTGACCATTTATATTTATAGTTAATTTACCTTGTATACTTAAGATTAAAGCAGAATATGGAGCTCTTTTTCATTCTGTGAAGTACTCTCACTGATCTGCACTGGGCGACTTTTCTTTGTCTTGGTTCTTCTTTTCCAAAATAGGACAATATTTTTCCCATTGCACCTTCTGTTTACACATTCTATAGGTATCCTTGTCCTAAGCATTGTTAGGAAGCGGGCCCCCCCAACTGTTTCATCTGCAAGTCCGTCGTTTATATGGAGTCCTGTCTCATTTTTGTTCTAGGGCCCTTTCAAAATGTTCTACCAGGAGTTATAGCCCATGGAAGAGATGTTTTCCATTCTAATTTCTGTTTTCTTATTAGGTCTCCAATGAAAGAGCTGCTATTATGTCTGTACCTTCTTTCACTCACAAATGTTGTCCGAAGTTATTTACTGATCTATCCCAAAATCTCTATCATATCATCTTTTCTCTTATTGCACAATCAAATTTTGATTCAATCAATTTTATTGGAAATGTTTAACATTTGGTTTTTAGGAGACTTTCTAGGGCTTTCTTTGACCTTCAGGTTTATTGTGGAAAGAGAGATCATACAGGTCCCTTTCTGGGTTAGTCCAATTCCTCTTGCCATCCAGTATTTTGTATCTAAAGTTCCAACTGACATGTGTAAAAGTCACTCTAGGTTGTATAAACTCAAAACAATTTTAAATTCTTAGATAAATAGTTGCTGGTCATATCAGGGTTTAGGCAAATGCTTATTTATAGTTTTTAATTCTAGTTAGGTTCATGGTTTCAATTTTACTATAGTCTGCATATCTGGCTTATGGGCAAAATGGATGTTCACAGGTAAGTGACATATTGAGGTCTTCAAGAGAGTCTTTGGAAAAATGTAGGGCACCTTGTCAAGGTAAAGAGGCAAGAAGCATCAACACAGGTGCAGGAGACAGATCAGAAGAATAGAGAGAAAGAGAGCTATATATAGGGGGTAACTGGAGGACAAAGAATGAGATGATTTACTAGAGAAAAAGGTATAGTATGTTGTTACTTAGGTTTGTTAAATTATTCATTAACTTTGGCCAAAAATTCTTTTAATAAAGTAGTTTTTAAATTAGAATTTTGTTTGAAGGCCTCTGTACCTCAAACAAACACCACACGTTGGGTCTGGGAAATTTTAATTCCTTTTATTTTCCAAAGTATCTCTCAAAAGAATAATTTTGTTCAACTTTAAACAGTCCCCAGAATGACCACTGAAAGCCCAAATTATCTTGAAGTTATGCCATTTAGAAATATATGAAAAAACTAGGATTGTGATGAGAGTACAGATAAGACAGAAGTTTTTCCTGAGACTTGGACAAGACATAGGATACTTAACCCCATGAGAGCCAGCAACAGTAGGAAGCAATGCTGGTGCACTTCATGTCTCGGGACCGTAATCTAACAGTTTGCTGCCTCCAGATGCTGGCAGCACTACCCCACTCAAAGGCAAGGACACAAAAAGAGAAAGAGAGAAAAGCTAAGTTTCTAGGACAAAATGTCTAGATGGAAGGAGAACTTTACCCAGTTTTATTGGTGACCCACAGCAGAGTTTGTATGGATATTGGTCTGGTGAGAACTGCAGACTTACCAGTCTATGAGGGTGACTCAAGCAGCAGGCCTACGGGGCCTATGTAAAAACACAAAAGAGAAAAAGCAAAAGGATGGAAAGGAATGGCCTGATTTCATCAAGGATGCTGAGCAAATAGGAACTAATAATAAAACCTGGTTACTAAGTTGAGAATAGATGTCAGGAAACTCAACGTGAGAGTGTGGGGTTCATACCCAGTGTTCACTTACCTTGCAGGCATTGACTCTATAAGCTGTAAGCAGTGAGGCACAAGGGCTGCCACGCATGGCTGTAGGCTGGGATCCATGGTTATGGGCAGTGCCAACCCTATTTCAGTGGGACCACCAGAAAAACCGTGGGAATAAACAACACAACCCAAATGAGAACGAGCAGAGGCTACTTATTCAGAGCTTGCTATAGCAAGGAGTTAGTCATCAATTACATTTGGTAGAGACTCACAGGCAGTCTGGGTGGTGGGAAATCTTTTTAGTGGTAAAAAAGAGAAGGCTTCAGATATGCTTTAATTAGAGATTGCTGGCATTAGGAAATGAGAGTCAGGTTAGAAAAGCAACTTATGTGATTCATTTGGGGAGCATATTTGGCTTTCTCTGGTTGGTCCTGAGTTGGAAGTGGGGGCACAGGACAGGGAATTTGGCAGCCATGGACCAAGTCCTGGCACATTTCTCCAGAGGTGTAGTTTGGCTTCCCAGGTTGCTTGTTGCAGAAGTTGTAGGTCAGAGTTCTATTGTCATATATGGTCTGGCCACTGTCTGTTTATATATTCAGCCTCTCAGTGTTTTAAATTTTCTAGTTCATTTTCCTTTCATTGTCCCTGCTCTTTGTGTTTATAATTGCAAAATTTTGGCACAATCTAAATATCTAACACTAGGAGATTATTGGTGACTGTTTGACTTATACCATCCAATCCCCTAATGTTTGCCATTTAGGATACCTGGCATCAGTTTCAAGTGGAGAGGGGGATGAGACTGCAGATTCTGTGGGCTCTTAAATAGGCTGACTTCGTATCATGTAAATTCTAGCCCCAAACACAGCAGGTCTTCAGCAATACAGAGCAGTTGAAAAGCAAGGAAAATACAAATTAGCTGTTTGAGGACAGAGAATAAGAGATGATAGCAATAGCTAGTATATTTAAGTAATTGAATCTTCACATCTTTAAGGATGCCGCTTCCTCTCCATTTTACAGATAAGGAAACTGAAACGGAGAGGTTAATTTACACTACATATACAACTAGTAAGTGGCAAAGCAGGATTCAAGCCCAGGCTGGCCATACACTTGACCCTTGTTTTTAGATAAATAAACCAGGGAAAACTATTCATGAGGGCAGCCAGAGCTGGATCCTTAACAGTTAAGACAACTGGACGTGAAGTCATTCAAACTGAGTTCAAGTCCCAGCTGCAGTGCATACTGTCCATATGACCTTTAACAAGTTCACAAACTCACCTGAAGACTGAGTTCCTCACCTGCAAAATGGTGAGCATATACCCAGAGACAGATGAAATCTGTCAGACCTTCCAAGGAGGTATATATGACATAGCAAAAGATCATTGAAAATAAAATTAAGTAGAAGCGTTTTCCAACATTTCTTTCACAGGGAGTAGAATATGTGGCTAGAAGGAATATTTTAATTAATTGCTGGGAGTGGTGGAGGGGCAGTGTTAAATACTAATAAACATTACTAAACCACCATCTAAGGAGAGGTGTATCTGGTTAACAGGGGACTTCTGTTGGACAGATTACTTCATGAAATTGTGGGCTTAACTGTTCTGTGAAGTAGAAAAATGTCTGGCACAGCCAGTAGGAATCCCCTTGTCCACTTTCCCCAGGCTACCCTCAGCCTCTCCATAGGTTCTAAAGATTTAAAGATGATCAGTTTGAAAGGACAAATTATTCAGCTGCCATGATACCTGTGATTTTTTGTCTGACCCACGTAAGTCTTACCTTGTATAAATGCTGTGAAGTTTAAGTGATATTAAGTGGAACCATGCAATTGCCAATATTTAATTGTTTTGACCCACAAAAAATGGCAATTTGGTGTGGTTTAACCTAATATGCAGTATTGAGAATACTTTGTAGCCCAGTATCTGACTCAAGGTAATTCCTTGGTAAAATGAAAGCTAGTCTTATTGTCAATCACCAAGAAGATGCATTAACTCATGCAGGCTTCAGGCAGACAGCATTGAAGGTTCAATCTAGTGGATGGGGGAATTTTCAAATTCCGGTGAAAACAAACATCATGGTTTAGAACTTAAGTCCATTTAAAGCAGAGTATCTGCCCATGAGCTATCTGACACAGGACAGGGGTTCCTAGCCAGAGTGAGGCTAGATTGTTGGGTTTTCCCAACTAGCAGACTGGGGTTCAGGGCTGTGTCTGCATTTCCTCAGAAATGGGAATACACATAGGGATACCAAGACAGAATTCCAGGCCTTGAACAAGGCCACCTTGAAAAGGGAAGGGAGAAATGGGAAAGGAATGCTTTGATTTTCCCTTCTGTTCTCACTCTTAAAATGTTTTCCATGGTAAAATAATTTGGGTGTCAGTTTCAAGGAAAGGAGCTGTGAAGTCAGAGAACCTTTCCTCTACTTTGTAGGTATGCAATGCACTTTCATCCAGTAATCTTTATATGACAAAGTTTGTTCATGGCTAATAGATGCACATTAGAGAGTCTTATAATAGAGAGCATGTTTAATTTTATTAAATCCTATCTTTCTCAAATATTGGACGATATAACTTTCTTCATAAAATGCTTAAGAGTCTGTTGGACCTGACTTTTCAGAATATGCTTTAGGAAATTCTTCCTTGGGTTATAATATTTTATGTAGATATTCTGTGTGCTTAGCTTAATTTTCTATCTTCTGTACTTAGCACAATGACTGGCATAGAGTTGAAGTTAACAAAGGTCTTTTCAACTGAATCTGCAAAGACTATCAACTAGATCATTTTTCACATTCTTTTCAGCTTTTAACATCTATGGCTCTGTGATGCAATTATGTGCCTAATATACTAAAAATGGCCATCACCAGCATCAAGGAGACAGTGATTAATAAGGATACTCCAGTTTCTCTTTAGTGCAAATGAATTTTTTGGCCTTTTAACAAAGGATTAAAAGAGATTTCTGAGTAAAATAAGGAAGGTCAAGGAAAGCTTCCTGAAGGAGGTGAGCTCTGAAGACATCAGAGTAAGGATGACAGAGAGGAGGGACTAGAGTGATAAGCTTGGATAAAGAAGAAGAAGAAAAAGAAGAATTAGAAGAAGGAGGAGGAGAACAACAACAACACAGATTTATTAATATTGTTATGCACTTTTAGTGGCCTTAATTTTTTTTGAGATTCCTCCCATCAAATATTGAGGTTTGTGTACCCTCTTCTTGAATTATTCTACCAATATATTCAATAGTATATCAGAATCATACTATGTGACCTCAGAGTCTAGGTCATAAATGGTCATGCAATGTCACCTGGTTGGCTTTGAATGCTTATTCTTTCAATGTTTCTCCTAAAATTACTCTCTCTTAAAACTCAACCACCATACTTTCAGAAGCCTTAGCTACACGGAGAGACCACGTGCTGGTGCTCCCAGCAATAGTCTCAGGTGAGCCCAGCTTTGGAGTCATCCCTGCCCCAGTGCCAGTGATGTGTATGAAGGAGCTATCGTAGTAGTAGGACCATCAGCCCCATTGTTAGTCCCAACATTTGAGCTATTTGAGTCACCCAGCTATTCAAGTCTTATTGGCCGAGGCTTCAGCCATTGAGGATCAGAGAGACACCATTTCCATGGTACCTTGTATGAATTCTTGACCCACAGAACCCATACCACAATTCATAGTGGTTTTATATCACTAAATTTGGAAGTAGATTGCATGCAATAATAGATAAGTGGAACAATTACGATGGCTAGAAGTATAAAACTCCAACTGAATCAGAGTAAATGAAAAGCAGAATCTACTCACTCATGAATCTGGAAAGAGGAGGGCCAAATTTGACCTCAAGGACAATAGTTCAGGAAATGACGTTGTTATCAAAACTCTCTCCACTCGTG